>JAPYZE010000162.1:0-58493 GCA_030522805.1 Leptomastidea abnormis | reverse complement strand
TATATATATATATATATATATATACGTGGCTTTATGACGTTTGGGATATATCCGGGGGATATAAGGATCAGGGTATACTTATATATATAACCGGGAAACGAAGTTAAAGGAGAATCGCGTGTACGTGAGGTACTCCTGGACTCTCTTTCTTTCTAGAACGTGATGAAATTATGGAAGATTCCTTGTAAGAAAAGAATTGCTATGATCTGAATTGAGACTTTTTTTATGTTTTTACTATTTTGGTGATAATAAAAGAAAAATTTTGAAGGAATTAAAAAAAAGACGAATACCACTAGACAATAACGTTTTATTTGTTAATGCTAACTTTTTGAACACTTGAAAAGCGTATTTCAGTTTACACAGCTTAATAACCGTCGAGGCATGGATTCGAACCCACGACTCTCCGCTTACGGAGCATGCACTTTATACAGAGCACCAAGCCAGCTTACTTATTCGGATATTCTTTTTTGAGTAAATTAATCTTTTGTTGATTTAAAAAAGAAAAGATTTTCGTGAAAATTTAATATATCACGTAATAAATAATTTTTATGTACAAGGGGTGAATTTTACTTTTTTATTCTTTTATTTTATTCAGTTTGACTAGTTCGAAGTTCTTTATTTTCTCGGATACAATTTATGACAAGGTTATAAGAAATTAATCAAGAAAAAAAATCATTATATTTTATTGACCATCATATGTGGAGCAAAGAATATAGAAAGTAGAGAAGGAAAGAGGACTAAGCTAAAAGTTTATCGTAATTTTTTATATTACGCCGTAAAAATAAAAAAAAATATATTACTTTCTTTTGAATATAATATAATCTATATCACATTTAAATCCCACCCTTTACGTAATTTACTTCACCACAAAAGACATTTGTCAAAGAGTTACCAAAGCACTCGCTTAACAACGTATTAAAACTTTGTGCAATTTATCGATGCTTTATCTAGAAATTGAGGGGAGTATACGAGCAAAAACAAGGGGATGAGTGTGAAAGGATTTTTGGAGGCGCTAAGAAATAGTCTTTGTTTGCTATGTGAACCCAATCGCTTTTTTACCAAAGATAAAAGAGAACTAGAATGGGAGTTAGATTCTGGCGTCATCGATTACCGATTCATTATTTGCGACGTGCTTTATGCTGTTAGGATGTATGAGTGATCGATGAGATTCGACATACCAGTCGCGATTTCAGCTGTATAGTTTAGCTGCAAGCTTTTTTTACACTCGTTTTTTTTTAGACGTGAAAAAGTCTCTTTAGCGAACTCCAAAATTTTTGGATATCGGGATTGAAACAGTTTAGATTCGTTTGTCAGAAAGAGTTGGGCTTGAAAAGTCGAATTTTGATGACGTTACTACTAACGACTTCCTGTATACTACTGTATTCGCTTTAGTCTGTTAGATATGTATGTAGTTTTATCGGATTTTCAAAGTTTTTTTTTCGATGCTTGTTAAAATATATTTATGATTTTTTTTTTAATTTGATATTTTTCAGACATATTTAATTTTTAGTTATAATAATATTTTATTCTAAAACATAAATTTTAATTCTTTTCTTTACTTGGTTTTGTAGCAATAAAAATCAAGTAATTACTCTCCAGAGTTTAACTTTCAAATTATTTCGAGGATTTAAATATGCTTTTTTTTTAGAAAACTAGCTGGTCTCAAATAAAATTACATTACTTTTTATGAGAGGAAATTCTAAAGTTAAATTTAAACTGATAAAAGTAAAAAAGAAAAAAATATTACGAACTTCAACTTTTACTGTGAATAATTTTTGAATCTCATTCTTTTCTCACGTTAAAAAAAAAATTAATTATTACCACATCGATATAATTTTTTAAAATTATAATAATTTTATCACATATTAAAATAAAATTTAAATTTCTAAATACTTATTATTACACAATATTTGTATTTTTAAAAGTTCATTTTACAAATCTTTAAAAATGTTTTTTAAGTTTTCTTATAAAAAAGAAAAACTCGATTAATACAACACAAGTCAGTTACAGACACATACATAAACACTACTGCAATTCGAAAATTCTTCCCTTTTCACCAAGCTTCCAAAAGAAAGAAGTATACTCTCACGACTATTTTTACCATTCGAAATCCCAAACCACAAGCGTAGAATGCAAAAACACACTTTTTTCTTTCTTTTTTTTCGTACTAAATTAAAGCTTTACCAGAAAGCATAGTAGTACCTATGCCAATATATACACGAAGCTAGACAAATGTTCGGTCTTACAAATGAAAATATAGAAACGAGAGTGTAAAAAAGTCCATATGGTCATTCGCGAATTTCACGTAAATCAACCTCTTTGAAAAGCTTGCTTTTATTTTGACCTCTAACATAAAGAACCATCCTCCCCAAAAAAAAACTTATCAAAATAATTTCTTTGTTTATTTCTGCTTTTCACCTTATTTTCTATCTCGTTTATAATTATTATTTTAGTTTTTATTCTACCTCTCGCATCTCACGATGATACTAACAGCACTGAATTTTTACCCCTCGGCCTTTATGCATCCAACGCGTTAATTTTGATTTTCATAATTTAATTATGCGCGCGCGCGCATCTCCTCTTTCGTTTATAAACGCCAAAACTTGGTCCTCTTTATTGTTTGTCATAATACGAAATGACACGTGTCTCGTTACATTTGAGTGAAGTGGTGTCATGTGCTTTTTAATATTCATTGTGAAATTAATGATGTATGCATATTTATAAAGGCGTTTTCTAACAAACCCTTTTTTTTTCTTGTATAAATGTGTTTCACTTTGATAACTTTGTGTATAAAAGAGGATATTTTGTGTACGTTTTTGACACTGAATATTAAAAAGAAAACAAATTTACTATGCAATATTAACAAAATTATTTGACGTTGAAGAGTGACATAAAATAAATTAAAATTATTAAAATACAACAGCAGAATATTAACAAAGAATTGCAAACCACTTCATTATACAAAGCATCAGTGATAGACAGTAAAAACAAGTCAGATAAAAAAAAAATTGTAGGGCTCTCAAGTTGTTGAATTTAAGACAACCGTTTCTTTATTCATATTAACAAGGATTTATCGCTTGGATCAAGTTTTTCGAACAATCAAAACAAATAACAACATTGCAATTTGAATACAGCATTTTTTTTTTTTTAATATTCAACACTTAAAAAAATCGAGATCCTTATACCTTTCAATAATTTCAAAGAATTTTCTTTTTTAAGAGTATTCTTGAGACGCTTGAATTTTAACGAAATCAAAAAAATATCAATATACAATAGCAAACGTTCCGTCACTAACAAACGTGTTCTAGAAAAAAAAAAAAAATTCATTTCAATTTTCCTAGCATGTATAACAAGCGAATTTCGCCTCGAGGATAGCAGATGTCTAGTTAAAAATGACGTGTAAAAAACGAAGACTCGAATGCTAGAAAAAAAAGCTCGACTTGAGCTTTACCTTCTAGTAAACACTGAAATCTCTATAACAAAATATCAATCTTAACACTCGCATTCCAAAACAACTCACATTTACATAGGTATCTGCATGTATAAATAAAGTGATTCACTACTAGTTTGGAATAGTCTGAATAACATATAATACAATATCCGTCGATAACACTCTCTCTACTATGGTTCGTTTCTCTGCAGTAATGATGTAATAGCAGCGAAAGGGGAAAGATATATTCTTCGCGCTCGTTGGCCTACCACGTACGTCTGGTCGGGTAATCAAGCGAAAGATCGCCCTCGAGCTTGCATTTACGATTCTTGCTTTCAGCTCCACCCTCATTCAAGTTTCATTCGCCACTTTCTCCTAGTATAGTGTGTGTATATGTTGGTGTACCTCTGTGGTTTCTATATTGTGGAGTGATTTTTTTTTTTTTATGGAGTGGGAGATGTTGTTTGTTATAGCTAGGTAAATTTGTGAATTTTAGTGTAAAATTCAGATGGGAAAGGATTTGTTTGTTGGTTAGAAATTTATTTAATTTTGGGATGGTAGAGATTTTTTAGAGTGATTGATGTTCTTTCTTTTTAAGTGATGAGATTTTTTTTTTAATATGGCTTATGATGAAAAGATAAATTTGGTAGCAGCTGGTTTAGATTGTAGGGTATTATTTATTTGTAATCATTCGTATTTCAATTTTACCCAGGATAACGATTCTTTATATTCTATCGTGATTTGAAATAAATAATTGATAAATCCTTATAAATTTAAAGTTAATCAAATATAAATTAAAATTTATTTATTTATTATTATTTATTTCATGTATTATAAAATTAAAAAACGCACTTAAATAATTTATGCGAAATCCTTTTTTATCCAGATCTTGGATAAGCCAACAGCGAGGCCGTGGCTCCAAGTAGACTATCACCGATTTTTCGTAGGTTTACTATTCTCTTTACCTTATAACTGTTATATTGATTTTATTCAGTAGTATTTATGTTTGTAGGAGAAGTATATATTATTATTTGCTCGAAATATACATTGCAAGAAAATTTTTTTTCCATTATAAGTTGAATTATGTGTCTATAATTATAATCATAATGTGGAATGGTTAATAATAACCACTTGACCTGTTTAATTTAATTATCCTATTTAGTGCATCTATATTAAATCGATTGATCTTATATATACATAAGTGTATTTATATGTTGCACATTAAAAAAGCCTGCGTCTTTTTACAAACTCATTTCATGTACAACATCGCATTACAATAAAACAAACTTTTTACACATTTATATCCCTACTTTTATTTTTTTTTCCATCTAGTAAAAGCAAACGTGTAATTAATACCTATTACAGTAGCAAGCTTTATATTACACTGAAAACAAGAAAGGGGGGACGTCCAAAGCCGTAAAAAACCACAAAACAGAGAAAAGCTAGTAAAAGGCGCGAAAAAAAAACTTGGCCTAGCTTCTCTTCTCCTCTGCACCTTTTTTTTTTTAAATTAAAATACAGCTGCAGCCGACGTGAAAAAAATATATAAAAAAACGAGCAGTATACCTAACATATAAACGACTATATTTTTTGTTTTTTTTTCTTTTTTTATGTCTGTTCATAGAAATACGTGGTTGGACCAAACGACCAAAAGGTCTACCCGTACGACCGCAATATGCCTCTCATCTTCATCGGTGGAGTGCCACGCTCGGGAACTACCCTTATGCGAGCTATGATGGATGCACATCCGGAAGTCAGGTTAGTCTTACCTTTTACTATATATTTTAACACACTTGGTTGGATGGAGAAAAGAAAAAAAAAGAAGAAGGAAAAGTAGTGAGAGCTTCCTTGTGCTATTACCGGTGCAATTGTAATTAAGCTGTGGTTTGTTTTTATGGTATGGTTCTTCCTTTTCTTTTTTAACGCTCTGCGAATTTTAATTTAATCAGGGAAAGAGGTTATTACAATTTATTTTAATGAGTCTTTTTTTTTGAGGGAAGGAAAAGAGGTAATTTTGGGAAATTGGTTGGTTTTTGTGGCTTGGATTATATATAATCCTGGTGAAATATTTGAATATTTGTATAATCGAGATTGACTAATTATACAGATTGAAACAAAAATTTAGTATATATACATTTTATGAAGGAAAATGTTGCTCAAAAATCTTTATGATTATTAAAAGTGAATTATACAAGATAGCTCTGATTTGTAAACAAGGTACTATAAGATATTAACGATTTCTGTAGCCACAGAAAATTGAATTACAAAGTTGGGTTGCTAAACTTCTTGTTTACGAAAAACGAGCTCTTATAACACAAGGCAAGAAAGCTGTTTCGTTGCTCATTTCTTTCGAGTAGAAACGGTCAAGTCCAAGCTTTATAAAATGCAAAGAGCGAAATATTTGCAATTAATTTCTATAACATTTTTATCTACCATATTGATATTGTAAATTATGATGAATATATTATAACAAAAATATCATATTTGATTTTATATAACGTCAATTCTAATTTTGAGAAAATCAGATTACGTTGTTTGAATATCGCATTATAAACGTGCAAATGAGCTCAGTTAATTGCATAAGTTTTAATAGACTAAGTTGGCTACGTTATGTATATACATATTCCGTGTGTTTTCAAATTATATGGATTAATGCTATGGTCGTTTTCATAGATGTGGCCAGGAGACGAGAATAATTCCTCGAATACTTCAGATGCGCTCGCATTGGCTTAAATCAGAACGAGAGAGTGTACGACTTGAAGAAGCTGGTGTTTCTAAAGAGGTATTTTATAACTCAATTATTTCATTATAGTCTCTCATATATTTTAACAAAATATTATTACATTTTATTTTTTTATTTTTATAACAACAAATCTATTCAACAATTATTTTATCAATTCGTTCTCTTTACACCCACCAATGTTCAATCAATATTATTTATGAACACCCAATAACCCAAACCGAACCTCCTCCGACTCTATACCTCAAAGGTCCAATACTAAGCATTCGATCATAGTCGACACAAAGGCTAACCTCGGTTATCGAATCCCCACCCCCTTCCCCTACCTTCTCAAACATATACATGTTATAACCCAAACACAATAGGCAAGCTCTCGCAAGCTTAATTAGCTGATAATTACACGTTTTGGCTTATGTGTTATGTGTGTCTCTATGTGTATATATCAGGTGATGGACAGTGCCATAGCCGCTTTCTGTTTGGAGGTGATTGCGAGGCATGGTGAACCAGCCCCTAGATTATGCAACAAAGATCCGTTGACACTTAAGATGGGATCTTATGTGCTTGAGCTGTTTCCCAATGCGAAATTTATATTCATGGTCAGAGATGGTCGGGCTACTGTACATTCTATCATATCGAGAAAGGTAATGTGTTGATATGAGAATACACGTGTATATTGATGATACCTTTCCTTTTTTTTTTCTTTTTTGATTAACAAATAGCTCTTGTTTTTTTTTTTTTGAGGAGGGGATACTGGTCTCTTGTTCTCCAATAATTAATCGAATATTCTTTTTCCTTTTTTTTATTTTTGTTCTATTGAATTACAAAGGTTACTAATTACTAATTTGATGAAAGGAAAGAAATTTTATGAACCCTTTTTTTTCACTTTCTCGAAACTTTTTTATGAATGCCTAAGGGTATGACGGAATGGTAAAACTTTCAATGCAAAAAAAAAGAAGATCAAGTCTAAAATAAACTTGGAATTGTTCTCCATAATTCACTTTAATTTTTTTTTTTTACTAACATCTTTTACTTTATTAAATTTCAAAAAATAAACTTAAAATAAAAATTTTTTATTATCAAATTTCCTATAAGTATAATAAAACCGAATTTACCCTCTTAAGCTTGATAATAAAGTAAAATATTAAAAATCACGTGTGTGTGTCGAATACAGGTGACGATAACAGGTTTCGATTTATCGTCTTACCGTCAATGCATGATCAAATGGAATCAAGCAATTACGGTTATGTATAAGCAGTGCAAAGAATTGGGACCTGAACGATGTTTAATGGTACCTTATGAGCAGCTGGTACTGCATCCTCGCGAATGGATGAGAAAAATACTTACTTACCTTGATGTGCCCTGGAACGAGTCTGTTCTTCATCACGAGGAGTTTATAAACAAACCTGGTGGTGTGCCGCTTAGCAAGTATGTTTTTAGGGTTTTTAATTTTATGTTATTTTTGATGATTAGAGTAACTAATATCGTGTATGTAATTAATTTTTTAAATTTATTTATATTAAATTAAACTTAATTAAAATTTATTTGAATAGTATTAATATTATAACGTTTGAATCGAAACAATCTTTTGGTAAAATCTCATTACTAAATGCTAATTATAATTACCTAAATTTAAACGAGCGACTTGGTAAAATTTTCAACATCAAAGACAAAAATATTAATTAACTAAAAGCTCGAAATCTCACAAAAAAACTTGAGAGTGAATTTAGTATAGCAGAACACATACTCATACGATGTCAAACATTTACCACTCGAACGTTATACATAAAATTCATGAAGTTTTGATGGCATCGAAGCAAGCTTACGTGAATATATACGCGTCTCATACTTTTTATCAATGTCATACAAACTCGCGTCAAAAACTCAATTTCACATCAAGCTTGCACGAAATAGAGAGACGACACGTGTCCAAGATTGAAATTGCCATATTTATCAAAGTGCACTCATCCATATAAAATAAAAAAACAATTTTCTATTTATATTTTGCAATATTTTTCTTTTTCTCTCTCTTGTATAGAAATATTCGTAAAAATTCTTAGAAAGAAAAAAACTAATAAAAATTGAAAGAAAAATAATTTAACGAAGCATATTAAATTCAACATTTCGCACCTCTCGTGCCATTCAATTTAAAAGTCAATTCAACGTCATAGATGACATCGTATCGTGAAAAAAAAAGAATCTTCCATACCAACTAACTTGCAAAAAAGAAAGAAAAAAAAGCTTATCGTATATCGAATAAAAAAAAAAAAGTTATTTCACTAAAAAACAACTATAATCAAATTTTCAGAGTTGAACGCTCATCAGATCAGGTGATCAAACCAGTGAATCTCGAGGCATTGTCAAAATGGGTTGGCAACATACCCGAAGACGTTGTCCGTGACATGGCAGACATAGCACCAATGTTATCGATCCTTAATTACGATCCTTACGCTAACCCACCGAATTATGGAGTACCCGATATCCTCGTCAGCGACAATACGAGGAAGTGAGTCTTTATTTTTCCTACCACCCTAATTTACAAGATTTCCTTTTCACTTTATTTCTGCACAATTACCAAGTCAATATGCACACAGATATTAGAAAAATCCTTGCATGCACATAAAAAAAGAAGCTTGCACACAAAAAAAAGCTCTCCTTATATTCGTATCTGCCACACAAATATTTTTGTAGCACAACTGAAATCGATGTGCCATAATTTTAGAGTCCTGACAAACGGCCAAAAATGGGAAAACATAGCCAGACAATTGGAATTAGAAAAGACATCTACCTTCTCATCGACAAATAAAACAAACGTGTGACCTCCGCCAACAGACGGTCCGTCCTCAACAACCACCTCGTTTGCCGATCTATCTACCACTGCAACTAGACTCTACGATACTACATCGAATAGTCATAGCAGTAGTGGTAGCAGAAGCAGCAGCAGCAACAACGTCTAAAATTTGTGCTTCATCTTTATCTATCTTTGTTGTTGTTGTTGTTATGTGAGGCCAGTTGTGAAGAAGATGTTCAGAAAAAGATATTTATATATATATTAATGTGTATAGTGGTGTTTTTTGATGAGGTGAAGGATTATGATGATGAATAAAAATGGCCTGAAAATTATCGTTGTTTTTAGGAGAAAAAAAATATTTACGTTGTACTATTCGTAACGGCTTGTTGTTCATGCCGGATATGCAAGTTTGCGTATGCGTGTGTGGGTGTTTTAATAAAGTGCAAGTTGAAAGACTTGAATAGAGTCTTGAAAAAAGTGCGATAACAATTATTTGAATATTTAGTTTTTTTTATGTTTTGAGTACGTCGATTTTGTTAGTACTGAGACTAGCAGAAAAAATTTTTTTTTTCAAATATATGATTGGCTATAATAATAAATGTTTGTGTTCAGTTTGAGAAGGTAATGGTTTTGGATGTAAACTGATTTGATTAAATGAAATCGATAGTTTACATTGGGAATGATATATTTTTGGAATTATGAATTTTATATGATGATGCTTGTTTCTGTTTCTCGAGTGTTTTGACATGTCTGTCAATCTCGATTGTTGTTGGGGCGTGTATTTCGTGTATAGAAATATTCAAGTTATTAATACGTTTTAAATCTCATTAGTATTAAATTAAGGACTTTATTGTACAATTTTTATTATTGACATTTAAAAATGTTAATTCGCTTGTGCACGGTTGCTGTTGATGGTTGTGTTATGACTTTTTTTTGATTATCGTTTGTAATTATTTTTATTAAGTAATAGAAAATAAGATGCTTAGTGAGTAGTCAACAATTTAAAAATTATTTCTTTGACTATGATAAGATTAAAAAAAATGATTAAAAGAAAAGTGAAAATTGTGTAAAAAAATGTGATGAGTAAAGGTTCTAAAGCAAGCCTTTAGTAAAAAAATTACTTTCTGATACTTTTAAAATGATTCTAAGAAATCTTAATTTACTTATGGTCTCATACACTATAATTAATTGACACGTCAACTTAATTAAAAGTAATAATTTTATTACTGAGGGAAAATGAAAAAAAAAAAATAAAAATGCCTTTATTATATAAAAATTCGATTAATTTTCTTTTCATTTTTTAATTAAAAGCTATTTGATATTACAATTTGTATGAACATTCCAATAGATATTTTATCCGATAACAGCTGCAATTAAAAATTGAACAATTAAAATAAAGTACGATCTTTTACCAATTAATTATTTCTTTCTGCTTAAATAATTTTAGCGATGATGTAGCTTCGATTAATAAATAAATAACTTTTACAGAGAAATCATGTCAAATATTTCATATAAAATCAATTTTTTCGCAATGCAAGCACGCTACTACTTATTTACTTGTATTAACGACTGACTTAAAGTACTTTAATTACGAAAAAGCACGTGTAATACCAATTCGATACATTTCGCGTATAATATATTTTATATTCAAACGAATTTAATAACAAAAAAAAAACTTACACTGGTATATTTTTTTAAAATAAACTTTCCACATCGCAAATTAACATCGCAGTACACTTATTGCAACAATGTGAAAAAAAAAAAACGTATCCGCCCTATATCTGTACACACATACTAGACATTCAATAAATACCAATTTTCCACATTTAAACTGCAAACGCACAAGTGCTGTCGCTTCAGAATAATTGCCGCTTTTACGATATTCAGGCATTCGATCCTTCGATTGCGTAAATTAAATCAATTGACGATTCTGCTATTGTTCAGAAACGAATGTCCCAGAACAAAAAAATAAAATAAAATTGGAAAACGATTTTCTCTCTTACAAACAAAATTGGTCCGTGAATTTTTTGTTCATTATTTATTTTTGCTTGAATGCACACCATATAAACTTGTATGAACGCGAAGCGTTGATGTAGAGTCGCTCGTTCTTGATGTCCTGAAATAATGAACATAACTACGCATTTAATTATGTCCTAGCGATGAGTTTGAAACAATCGCGGAATTTCTAAAGTCCTTAACGCGGTTGCAACGAGCTTGATTATTAAATCGTTGATGCAATTTTAAATTCCAGCCTATTTGATTAATTAAAAAGCTGAGTTGGAGAGAAAAGCTTGGTCGCCCTCAGTTCTTACATAATTTATCAAATGATCTACTACTCGGACTATTTAACTGGTGCTTAATCCTGTATGTCCGGTTTTTTTTCTTTTTTATTTTTAATTTTCGTAAGCGGTAATAATTAGAAGCGACTTTTGCCTTACAGATATTGATTTCAATTTTAAGGGCTTTTTTAAAGTTTTGAAATTACTTGAGAGACTACACAAAGTCTGATCGCACTGCAAGTATGAATGGTTTTTGAAAAATTATATTAAATAAGATTTTATTTTATTTTTAATGGATCGTTGTGCTTTATTTAACATTGTGTGTGTCAGCGGTTTTGAACTTGATAAGAAAAAAGAGTGAAAAGAGAGTTTTGATAATCTCTCTTGAATTGATAAACCTTTGACCTCTGCATTTTGACGAACGGCCAGTTGTAAAAAAGCTTCTGTAAAAGATTATAATATAATGTTCCAACTTAGACTTTTGTAATATTCATTAATTACTATTACACATTCTGTAATTTCACTAGTGCATTTCTTTCTTTTCCTTTTTTTTTCATTACATTTCATTTTGAAAATGCAAGTTTCAACGTTGATAATACGCATTTAATGAGATAAGAAATTAAGTAATGTTATTGTGTAAAGAAAGTTTGTATAATTTTTTTAAACTAATGTTTAAATAAAATTTATGAAATATTTTTAAGAAATATTGCTTACATTTAAATAAATTTACAAAAAAAAAAAAAAAAATGTTACGATAATTAATTGTAACTGCGTTGAAAAGAACAATTTTTTGAACAATTAGTTATAAAATCTTTTTACCTAAAAACAAATATGTCAAGGCGTTGACTCTGCCATATAAGTATACTTATTATAATTTTTCAAGCTAATTCTACGTTAAATAATAATATATTAGAAAACATCAGCACGAAATGAGCAAAAAAAAAATAAACAAATAAATAAAATGCTTGACAGTTATTTCGATAAAACTGTACGAAGTATTATCGATGCTAGATTTTAAACAAGTGTAATTATAGGAGATAAAAATTGTACAGAAGAGAAAAAGATTGTAACAAATAAAGTGTGAGAGAAAAAGAGAGAGTGTGAAAGAAAATATTTGTAAGATTGCTGTGCGTGACAAAAATTTTTATTATTCAACGCTGACTTGAAGTTTTATCTTGATTCAAAATTGTGTACGCTTTTAATTAAATGTTTCTTTTTAACATTAGTTTTCTTCGTAGTTTATCGTTTTTAACGGTACTATGTGTCATCTGAATGGGCTCTGTTCAAAGAGCTGATAAGTTTTTTTGGTAAAAAAAAAAAAATGATAAAACATTGTCGACTATCAAACTGCGTTTGTATGTTGTAAAGCGATGATATACTTGAGTCAGCAATGTTAATGTCTATCATATGTACAATTAAAATTAAATTATTTTAATATTAACAATGTCTCTTATTTTTATTAATTCATAAGTTTTTGTTAGTTTTAATTTGATAATCATTTAATTTCTGTTATAATATATTGATTATAAAAAATCGAGAATATTTTTATTTTTATAATACTTTCTACATAAAAAACAATGAAATTGGTTAATTGTAAATAAATTTAGAGTTATTTTAATTGTTTTGAGATTACATTTATTTAGTCATTATTATTCACAGAATTCTTAAGCTATAAATATTTACAATTATGAGTGATTATTAATACACTTTGTATTAATAGAACAAAAATTGATAAGAAATTACTAAATTTTATTTTCATTTATTTGTATGCACTTTTAAATACAATAGTAAAAAAATTAGAGTATTATTTAACGGATCTGCTAATATTAATTTAAAAATTAAAGAAAATATTGATAGAATCGTGCTTAATATCTTTGGCAGTATTCAGACTTGTATTATATTGTAGCTAGATTACAATAAAATACAACTAAAATTACAATATTGAAGGATAGAATTACATATGAGATAATTCAATAATAATATCTAAAAATAAAGAAGTATTTACAACTATTTTACAAGCAAAAAAATTAATTACACATCTTTTAGTAGATTAAAAAAGAAAATTTATAGTTTAGATATGATACTAATAATAACAGAGTATTGAATATTTTATAAACAGTTATTTTAAAAAACTATTGACAATTTTTGAATTTTTTAACGAACGTAGTAGTTTTATCATTTACAATTTACATTATTAATACATTCACTGATCCTTATTTTATTATAATACTTGCAAGAAATTTATTACGTAGTTTTTAGTATAACTACTCATTTTGTACCCTAACAATTTACTGCAATAATACAAGTGTCTGTTTTTTTAAAAAATATTTTTACACTTATTCTATTAAAATATTTACACAAAGAATACCTTATTTATCATGAATTTTTATTATTTAATATAAATAAATCTTTTCTTTATCATTTTTGTACAATCTTCCCTTTCATTTTATATCTGTTTATATCATAACAAGTAAATTCAATATAAACTTTTAATTACATAACATATTCTATTATTTTTCTTATCATCTTACATATCTTACACAGTTTTTACATGTCAATACAACGATTAAATTTGTCATAATAATTTTTTCCAATCAATTTTCACAACTTTGTCACAATTATCAAGAACAAATAAATCACATCTTTATGTCCTGATACATAATAATTTACAACATACAACATTTAACTATTACCATTGAATCTCAGTCCACTGCATTTTATCTAATGCAAAACCTCTTTGGCTTATTCAAACAAACTGTCTTATTTAAAAACAGTTATAAAAACTAAATTTTTTTTCATTTTTCCAAACTCTTAGCTTTCTCTTTTTTAGTCCTCAATTTTGTCTTCACTAAATTGGTCAGGATTGATATCAGCTTCAATGACGAGTGTCGATTCAGCCTGCGACGTTTCAATCGTCTGAATTTCTTCTTCATCTTCATCGTCATCGTCAGCAAACTGTAGAGAAGCATTTTCAAACACGTAAGATTTTAACTCGACCGCCGATTTATCCGGTTGTATTACGGTAGCATCTGTTGAGCTAACGCTATTCATTGCTGTAACGTCTCGGCTTTTGTCGGTTGATGACGTACTTGAAGATGGTACGTTGCTATTGTTTTTTAGTTTCTCTTGGCTGAAAATAAAGTTATTTTATTATAATTAAGCTTTAGCTTGGATTAAAACGTAGGATATTTTTAATAACTTATTTAAACTAAGAAAGTAATATAATTCATGAAGATTTTCAACATCACGAAAAAATTAAACAGTCAAAAAGTATCAATGTTACTATTTTTTATCATCGCATAAATTAATTTTCAATAAAATGTAAAATAATTTAATGATCCCCAACAACATGCAGATACCAAACAATTTTTTTTTTTATCTCAATAAAAAATCCTTTACCGTTTTCCTGTAATTTTCAAATCCCTATGCAAAGAAAAGAAAAAAAATAGCTCGTCTTATCAGTACCAAAGCAATTACTTATATAACATAAGTGGCCTATTGTTAAAGAGCAAACAATTTTATCTCCCAAGATACTTAAAAAAAAAAAGAAGAAGAAAAAAAAATCGTCCATTGAAAGTCTCAAGGGCACTTGTAAAGTAAGCATTATCCTTTATCGATTTGATAACTCATTGAGATACATACTCGTAATATAAAAAAAAAAATCGAGAAAAGAGAGGACATTTATCAATCGGCTATCTCTATAAATCGCTTCTATTTATCCTACCCTTTCGCCCCATTAACATTATTTTCCTTTTTTATTAATCACATAAGCATATTCCCTTTGACCTCTTATCATCAAAAAAAATCACCATTTCCAAAACCAATTCTACCCTCCCACAAAACATTAACATCTCAGCAAAAAAAATAAATAAATAAAAATAAATCAATAAAATTAACTTACGTGACAGAACGATTGTCAATCTCGTTAATCCCAGCTGTTGCAGCTGCTATTTGCATTTCTCGCATACGCGACTCGTGCACCTGCCGCAAGAGACTTGGATATCTATTAGTTGTTGCTGGCTCTGTCACACCTTGTAGCAACTGCTGCTGCGAACCTGCACCTCGGACTCGTGCTGAGCCAAGTCCACGTTGCGAGCCCATTATTGAACCTGAAAGGACGACGTGTGTGTGTAACAATGAGCATTTGATTGCTTTTGATGCTGTTGTTTAGTATGTCTATGTGTGTGTGTGGGATTAGTATGTTTAATGCTATTCCAAGTATGTTAGATAAAAATAATTAAATAAAAAAAGCTTCTCACCTCTTTGCTCCTGAATCACGCTAACGAATCCAGCTTGCGTATGCAGAGGTTGCTTACTATCTGGTCGTCCAGGAAATAAAAGCCTATGTATGAAGCTTTTGAGAGCAGCTCGAAAATCCTTGAGATGATAAGCGTAGAGCAAAGGATTACCAGCTGAGTTGACGTGTGAGAGGATGATACAGAAATTAAGAAGGAACTCGCTGAATTGGCATTGCGGACAGAATGCCATTATGCAATTTATGGTGTAAAGGGGAAACCAACAGATTATGAAGAAAGCGACGATCCGAGATAGATTTTGAGCTGCCTTGACCTCACGTTTCTGGGCTGCACCGAGTAGACGTAACATTGTACCGTGTTGTTGTTGACTTTCCTTACGTTTTCCAAGATTCATCGTTACGATCTGCTGCAGCTTCGACAAAATTTAAAAGGTATTAGGGATATATGAATAGAAAAATATTTTACTTTTTATGTTTTTTTTTTAATTCAATTAATTATGATATGATACAAGATTAAGAACATGCGTAACGAAAAAAACTTTATTATTACTGCATGTAATATTAACCTAAATATAATTTAACTCAGAAACAAGGTAAAAGCTGTATCGATTTACGTAATTTTCACGCTTAAATTAATTCAATAGAATATTGACATTACGACTAAGGTAAATATTAAGAATTTAATTAGTGTGCACAATATAAGCTGTTTGTGATTTGATAATTCTTACGATTTTGAATTGTTCGGATAAAAAGAATAAGCACATAATTTATACATAATATAATTTATCTATTTTTTCGAATACATTTATCTTTATTTCGGTTTCATTGTTTTTTTTTTTTTTTTATGTTCTCAACTTTAAATTTTCATTTGTATAGAGAAAAAACCTATAATTGCTAACAAAATAAAAAAAAAGAAAAGATCACCAGTGTAGCCACAACACATAATAATATCCTTATCAATTAATATAAGCGGCGCGCGTGCCGCGTTGTTGTCGCACTGTCGCTCGCAGGACGGCAGGACGCGCAGGTCGCGCTCGCGTAGCTTAATAATAAGCATTCTATAACCTCTATAATTAATCTTCTTCACATCTTCGTGAGTAAACAAAGGCCGGTGTTTTCTTTAGATTCAAAAATCAAGTTTAATCAAATTGAAAAACAATTGAACGCCAATATCCGTTAAGTATAAATCATCAGTACTTATATTTATTCAGTACTACAGCATTATTTTTTACTCATTTTTTATTAAAACAAAAACTATAATTTTTACAGTGATAAGATTAGCATATTAGCAATGAGTTCAGGTAAATTAAAGGCAGACAAATGGGATGTGTCAGACGTGGAGATTGACAAGTTTACTTATCATTGGACAATCAAAAATTTCAATATGCTCAGTAAAGAAAAATTAGAGTCGCCAGTCTTTTCATTTAAATCAATGAAAGAGGTTAACTGGTACATTACACTTTATCCACAAGGATCCAGCAAAGAAGATGAAGGCTATTTGTCATTATATTTGAACTGGAATAAGTGTATTAAAAATATTAATTTTCGTCTGTCTCTGGTCAAAGGTGAGGAAAAACGAGATTCGATGGGAACATCATTAATAATGTTATCGTCACACTCTATTGGACGTGGTTATCCAAAGTTCACAAAACGTGACAAATTATTGAATGAAGCAAACGTCTTTTTGCCTAACAACTGTTTGACAATCAGCTGTGAAATTTTTGTAATGGGCAAACTAACATCAATAAGCAAATTTAAAGAACAAAAGCTAAGAAACTCTGAGTCTAGCTATCTTGGAAAACTTTTTCTTGAAGAGCATTTTAGTGACCTTAAGCTGATAACAAATTCGTGTGACAAGAGATTGCCGGCACACAGAAGTTTATTAGCCGCATGCAGCCCGGTATTTGAGGCTATGTTTAAAAATGATATGTTGGAACAGAAAATGGGAGTAGTGAAGATTGAGGATGGAGAGTACGAAGTAGTCAAAGAAATGCTGCGCTTTATTTATTTGGGAAAAGTAGAGAATGAATCCATCATGTCAGAGCTGCTCAAATTAGCTCACAAGTACCAGATTGCTGATTTAATTCAACTGTGTGGGGAGACATTATCCAAGCAGATTTCAATTGATAATGTCTTTAATATCATCACCTTAGCTGATTACTATAATATAGATGATCTAAAAGCTACTGCTATAAAATTTGCAAAAACCAATATTAATGACGTTGTGAAATCAGATGATTTTAAATCTCTCAAGTACAACCAGGCAGCCATACAGTGTGTTCTAGAAGCTTTTGCTGAAAAATAATGTTTAATATAGTGTTGATTACTCTGTGAAGTTTGAAAAATAGTTGACGTATTTTGTATATTCTATAAATATTGACATTTTTTACAAGATTTAATCATCAAATGGTTTTGTTAATAACCAATGTGAAATAGTATGTTAACTTTTTGACATTTGCTTTAATGATATCTATGCCTTTATTTTCTTATTTTTATATTCTTATGTTCATAAAATAGTTTTAATGAAATTCATAATATTTAAATATTTTTAATGTCTTTCAATTTATAAATTAGATTAAAAAGAGTACCATGAACGAGTAACTTTCAAAATAAATATTATAGTCTTATTTAGGATAATAATAATAATAATAATAATAATAATAATAATAATTTGAAAATATACGAATCATATTTTTGATTAAAATATTTAAACTTAAAATCTTTATGATTTGATTATTTGTTTTGCACATTTTTTTTAAAGTTAATAGTGTATGCAATTTGTTAGTAGTGTATTAAATTACTTAATAAAAAATTATGTAATTTAACTAAGAATGAAAATCATATATTTTACAAAAACTTGTACTTTCTCTTCTCTTCTTTCAAAATATTAAACAAGAAACTCATAGAAAAAAAAATTTGAACAACGTCTATTATTAAATCTTAATTATTAATCTGTACGTACAATTTAAAAGCTCGCGATAATAAAGCTTGCAATTTCTTCTCTCATCACAATCACACAAAAATAAACCTTTCGTTCTCAAGCTTCATCTTTCAAAGCTGTCGCAAGCAGAAATAAGAAACTCTCTCTCTCTCTCACAACACAATAATAATCGAGAACGCAAAAACAAAACAAAGAAAAAAAATCATATCCACATACCAACCCCTTGCGCGTACAAAACTCGTTCGATAGAAATATAACACTCGGCAAAGGAGTAGATTGAGCAAACAATACATATACACTTAATACGCAACATCCACGGATGAAACGCATATGTATACAAGGTAGTTTCAAACCCACCCACGCTCTTTAAAGGGGGTCACACGTGCTTGACAATCAATTGTATATACATAGTATATATATATACTATATCGAAGGCAGATAGAAATATATATATTTAACCAACCTGCTTAACGACCACTCTATAGATGTGAGCGTAGAATGCAGCTATTAGAAGAGCTGGAAATATGATAGTCGCAAAGTAGAGAAAGACCAAATAGTCGTAATCCATGACCTCCGTGAAGATGCATTTCTCGTCGGATTTGTGACCGGCGTTCCAACCGAATAATGGTAAGAAACCGACTAGTGTACCGGCAACCCAGCATACGCATATGATACCTGTTTTTTTTCAAATAAAAGTTTATTGATTAGTTAATTACTTAATATACTTAAAAATTTTATTTTTTTTATTTAATGGAAATTTTTAAGTAAAGTTCAGAATATCTTATGGGTTTGAAAAACTTTTGGTAGCAATACATCTTATTTACTGTTTTTTTTTTTCTATTGGAGTGAAATATTTTAATCAATACAATTTTAAAATGTAACTAGTGCAAACGTATTTGATTAAGACGAAAGAGCTTTTATCCTACTTGGAAATCGTAATCCAATTCGCGTTAACTTTCCTTTCAAACTCAACTTCATTAATTTTAATTTTCTTCAAAGTCTAAAGAAACAAATGGAAAAATTTCTAACGTTATTACTAAAATAAATTTAATCAAAGAACATACATAATACATTTTTTTCACATACTCAACATTTGTTTATAATTAAATGAAAAATTACAAAATTATATATAAGACAAGTGATAGTATAAAACCTTTTTGATTTATTAGTCTTTAATAATTCTTTATTATTTAACAAAAAAATGAAAAGTAAAAAAAAAAAAATAATCTTACATTTTATTCGTTAACTTCCTAACTCTCCATTAATTCAATTCTAATCTCTTTTCCCATCATCAACATCATCATAACATAATACACACACTCATATGTAAACCTCGCCTATCTTAAATCTTCATTAAGAAACACGTGTGTATATTATGCCCTACCTACATTAACAACAAATAAAAATTACACATCTAAATTTAAGTCACCAAAGCAAACAGACAGCCATCCCAACTTTTTTTCTTCCGCGCAACTCATCGATCTTTTTAACGCAGTCGTGTGTATATACTACATATATACCAACAAGCTGGGCGTGAAAAAGAACGAACGACATCGGGACCATCGTCGCATCATCGATTAGTCGGCTTTTACACACGCGATGACTTTTCTATTTATCTCATCCCCTATGTTTTTTTCTCCTCCTCCTTCTCCTCCTGGATATACAAAGATGCAAGCTCGTGCAAGCTCGTAATTAAAATGCTACAAGGTCAGATGATCATTCACTGAGACCAGGAAGGTATGCGACTGCGCATAGGCTACATACACAGTGTAGTACATCGAATTATCGTAATTGCGCGTCTTGCAAGCTTGCTGTGTATCCCCTTCCTTTTTTTTTTTTTTTGTCTTGTCTCGTCTTTTTTTTACCCTAGAGACGGAAGTACGCGTGACTTGTGCGACTAACGTAAATTGTTTTTTTTCTTTTTTTTTTTTTTGGAAGTAGAGGGTGTATGTTTTTAGCTTCATTTCATGTGTGAAAACGAACTTTTCTTTATGTATTGAAATTAATAAGTGTGAATATCGGAAAAATATTCGAATGGAATTCGTGAGGAGCTTGAGCTTAATTGGTACGGATGAGCGCTTTTGTAGTGTGAATTGTATTACAGATACTAAAAAAAAGGGAAGAAAAAGAAAGTATTACGAAATGTACTTTACGGCCTTGGCTCTTCGATTTTCTGGCATTTTTTTTTTCATTAGAAACTTGCTTTCAATATGCAGTAACAGTAGAAAAGTAAAATGTATTGTTATTATTATTTTTCTTTTTTCTTAAAAAATATTAGACGTGAGCTTTTTGATTTAAGTTTATGTAGTAAAATAAGGAAACTAAAAAATTTTAGTGTATATTAAAAAAATAAACTGGTAACGTAATATTGAAAAAAATAATTTCCTATCACATACAAGCTTATAATCGTCACTCTTGAAAAATATTGTATACATGCGTTATAGGCTAACAAAATTACGGTCCACGATCCGCGCGACTCATCATTCGAAGTGCAAAGGAAATTATGGTAAATAAGGCCTGGAGAAATCGAATGTCAAGCCACGTATAAGCTTGACACGAGTCTATTACTATCCCTACTACTTCTGCTTCTATATACGAATGAAATTCAAATCTACATCCCGTTGGGAAATTGAATAGATGGAAATCGATAAGTGGCTGCTTGCTTATACGCTAAACGGAATCCGTGACTTCTTTTTTTATTTTGTTTTTTTTTTTTTTTTGTTTTCTCAATTCCACCACGTTTATCCTCTGTAAATTGACCTACTCAAGATCATTATTGATAATTGGTTTTTATATACTTGGAATTGAAATAAAATGGTTATAATTAATTACTGACCTATGAATTTTTTTTTGTGTAATAAGTACACGTTAATTTAAAAAAACTGTCAGACCCTTTATTTTAAAAACAATAATTGCATTTATTATTAAATATTATTGATTATTAATATTTGATTACAATTTTTTTTTGTAATGTTTAAATAATTCAATTTTTACTCTCAGCTACCGTAACCGAATTGATTAGTACCATTTGAAGTTCTATTAAGATCTTGTTTTATGAGGTAAGGCCGGTGACCTTGATGCTCTCATACCGCCTTGACCATATCAATTTCTGCGATTAAATATAAAATATTTGGATAAAAAAATAATGATCAAAAACGATACTTCTAATTAAGAAATTCATAGTAAATGAAAACAAATCAAAATAAATTTTAATAAATCTAATTGTACTCTAACACTTTTAAATTAATATTAATTTCAATTTTCTACTTAACTTACTGCAAAATATTAAGTTTTAGAAATAGTTGAACTTTTATTTTTTATTAGAAGTATTCTTCAAAACCACAAAAGTTATCGTTAAAATTGAAATTCTTGAAAATTATAGAGTTTCGATAAACTTTTATTAAGTTTTCCAACTATTTATAATATCTTCCAAGTTTATTTTTCTCTTTTTTTTTTAAACTTGTAAAAATAATAAAAATTCAAATGATCAATGCAATGCTACAACTTTAATCCACGATATTTTAAAAAAAATAAGCTACCTCTCAGTTTTCAACATAACAATAAAACAATTGTGTCTGCACAAGACTTGCTAAAAAAAAAAATTTGTGCCGTCGTCAGAATTAGAACGTGTGTCCCATTGAAAAAAAAATAAGGCTAGAGGTCGTCTCGTGTACATATTTCGTACGCGCTTATACGTCCCGTTGATAATTTGTTAACGCCACACTGACTATAGTGACGACTTAAAAAGCCAGTCGCATTTTTACTCTCGGCTCTTTGTTTCATTAGCTACGTGTTTACATATGTACAAGGTGAATCGTTTGATTTCGTTGACAAATTCGAAAAGTCTAGGATGAAAAGGCACGAGTCATTTACAAGCGGCTGATTTAATGTACGTGTAAAGATAGGATTGAGACTTGAGATGTGATTTATGAGAGAAATGAGTGCTGTGAGATATGTTGAGTATGTGCGTTTTGACTTGGTTTTTCAAGTGACTGATTGTGGGATTGGTGAGATAGAGTAATATTTGGATGACGAATTTTAGTAATAATAGAATTTTTTCAATTTATCACTACATTGTCAAATTATAGAGAACATTGAATATTTTTAAAAAAAGTAGTAAATTAAAAAATGTCAACTTGACTAAAATTTTGTCAAAATTCCATGTTAAAAATAAATGAAAATTATATTTTGATAAAAATTCCTGAGTAACGTTATCGTGACATTATTTTACTATTTTTACATGCAATATTTTTCATTAAAATTTTTCTCTTCGTAGAAAGGAAAGTATATGGAACCAAAAAAGAAAGCATTATTTCAAGGTGAACACAATACGTCGGTCTATTCTTCCTTTCAGTACTTTGAGGGTAAAATCCTCTTTGATAAAAAGTAAAAGAAAAAAGTTTTTCTTTTCAATAAAAATTGCGGGAAGGACGTATTAAAATTAATATTTTGATAATAATAATAAACTGATTTAAAATTTACTTTAAAATTTGTTGAATAATTTTTTAATTGAAAAAAAAAGAGTTTATAATTACATTATAAATTTTGGTAAAATTTTATTATCGCATTAAAAATATTTCTATTATTAAAGAAACTTTTACATGTGTTCTAAGTTGAGAAATGTTCTTTAAACAAAAATGAAAAAATGTTATATACCATTAATAAAACTAATTACTATTATTCTGATTTTTAACCGTATTTACTCGACTTACTATAATGATGTTTACTATTACGGCATTAAAGTTTTTTCGGTGCTACTTTTAATTTCATTCTAATTGAGTTTAAAAATCGGCACTTTTAATTACTTTTTTCCTTAGTTAAATACTACACGTATGCTCGAGTAACTTTGTTAAAAATTAATTACTTTATCCTTAATTCATTGAAAAAATGCATTTTTATTTATTTTCATTACTAATGTTTCATAAACTTTTTAATTATCTTAAATATTACATTGTTCTAACGATAAAATAATATACCTGTATAAATTACATGGAAGATTATATCTCATTAATTTGAAAGATCTTAATGAAAGCAAGATAATCTAATGTTTTAATTATCAGTCAACAACATAGTTATAATAGCTTAAAATCTCACACGTGATTATCGACCTGAATTAAATTAGGAAAAAAAAGCTTTGCCGGTATTAAAGCATATAATATTTCAGCAATACATTACTTTGATTTTTCTTTTTCTTTAAAAATTTAATAATTACAAAAAAAAAGTAAATAATCAAAATGAAATTACTCACCAATAGCAGTCTTAGTCCGTACCGTCCTTGAATATCCCATAGGATGTAATATCGCCCAATACCTATCAATCGACACAGCAACAAGACAAAAAATACTGATAGTACATAATACAACAAGTACCGATACGGTAAACAAACAAGCATGTAAATTCGTCGGTAGACCAATACTAGCAAGTATCGCAAAAGGAATAGCAAATAGTCCAACCAATAAATCAGCCGTAGCCAAAGATATGATATAATAATTCGTTCGTCTACGTAATTTTCTTTCACGAGCAAATACAATAATGACAAGTCCATTGCCTAATACAGCAGCTACTGCAACTAAAACTTCGCAAGCTGCATAGGGTAGATTAAGTTCAGCACCATAATGCGCTTCAAGTCTGGATGACGATGTACTTGCGTTGTCGTATTCCGCCGGTGTCAAACCGACGATCGACGCTTGCTCGGCGTTCATTCTTGCTTGGCCGAGCTCAAGCATAGCTTGCTACGCGCGACCCTTAACGGGCGCTACCGCCGCCACCCGCTTCCTGATTTTGTCTGACTGTATACTGTCTGTTACTACTTGTACCGATTGATTTTATTGACTGTCTGTTATCACTGATGTCTGTATAACTACTGATGCTTTATATATATTTTTATTATTATTATCTCGGAAGTGCATAGCAATCGGGCTGATATTGATGATGATGATGATGATGATGTTTAGCTCTTGACATAAGACGCCTTCGACTTCTCATGATTTCTGTGATTCTTTTCGAATATACGCCCACTTGAGTTGAAACCTTGATATCACTGAAGTTGATCGAGTCGAACTTTATTGTTGAGTATCCACGTGGTTTCGTCAAGGTCTTCTTCCTTTTTTTTTTATATTTTCATATGCTCTGCTGAAACAGAAGAATGGATGTGATTTAGATTGTTGAAGGACGAATATTTTCAATGGGAATAAAAATGTTGCTGCATGACTAGATCGCGGTATAAAAGAGAATTTTTTGATTTAAAATATAGTTTGAAGCTGTTGTACTGTAGCGGATGTTTACGTTTGTTAGCAAGAATTGTGTAATCTTTTTTTTTGTTGGTAATAGCAGCTTACTATGCTTTTATAAATTATATCAGATTGGAATATATTATTTTTATTATTAATGATAAGAAGATGATTTTTCAAAACACGTTATTTTTTTATTTTAAAAATTAATTATTTTTACATCACCTATTAAACACTTATCCAAGTAAAATAAAATAAAATTTTAACAATTTAGTATAAAAAAAGAAAAACAACGAATTATCTCCAACTACATATAAAACTAAATCGTTTTAGATCAGTCGTATAATTCAAAAAAAGCAAAAAGCTCAAGCTCGCCCACACTCCCAAACCAATAAATAAAAGATCAAGCATGTGCAGTAACAGCAGCCTTCAGTAGCAGCAAGAGACCAACGCGTATATAGCTTGAATGTGAGAAAGAGAGAGAGAGAGAGAGAGAGAGAGAGAGAGAGAGAGAAAGCATTAGTAAAGGCTAGGAAGAGCAATCGGTTGAGAAGAACGAGGTAGTCGAGTGCAGATAGTCGCGTATCCGGTAGACACGAGTCTTTACTTACTACTACTATTGTATACAGGTGTATATCTATATATAAGAGCGTCCACTGTACTTGCGAACATGTGCGCTACACCTCGTAAATTTAAGTCGTTTGCAATTTAGGGACTTTGCTGTACCCCCCTTTTGTCTACTGGTCTCTCTTATACTGGTCGCGGTATATGTTTGCTTTGTAAAAATATGAGATTTTTGTGTTATACGTAAATGGGTTGTATAGTTGTGTATATTTTTATGCGATACTACATGTGATAATGACATTTGCTGTTTAGGAGATATTAATCTTTTGATTTTTTAATTAAGAAGTTTTATCAAAAGAAAAAAGATAATTTTTAATTCTCAATATATTTTATTTTCATCGCTTTATTATCTTTACCTACACACTTATTTTTAAATTACGAAAATTTTATAATTAAACAAAGCTTGTGTTCATCAAAGCTTTTCATAATAAGCATATAATTACTCGTCTTTTGTAAAACCGTTAAAAAAAAAAAAAAAAAAGATAAAGACTTTGATTAGTCGCTTTTGTCGTGTGTTATGTGGTGCTTGCTTGCTTGCTTGCTGCTTGGTAAAGCGCAATTTCCAACCTTGCCCAATCTGTTGCAGAATTTCAAGTCAATTACAGATATAGTCTACCGGAGGGGATAAAGCTTGATCTGCCAAGTGCATACAAATCAGACATCTTTCTATCTCTCTTTCTCTTTCTTGTGAAAGAGTTGAAAAAAAAAACTTATAAGCTTATATTTTATGGTTGTAATAACTTAATTAATAAAATTTAATATTTTATAAACGTTATTTTATTTAATAAAAATTTGTAAAAGATACTTAGAGTAAGAAAATTACAGGAAATAGAAAAATTGAATGATTGAAGAAAAAAAAAGAAGAAAAAAAGAAAGAAAGAAACCTTATTTCTTAATTTAAACCGAATGAAATGATATATAGCCAGTAATCATTCAACCTTATAACAAGGCGAAACCAAGTCGTTAAGGGCAATTTAATACAATCTTCCAAGCAGTCAAAGTTTCGTTTCAATATCTATCGACATCTATACCATTTAATTGATTTTCGGGGTTTTCGTATACATATATAGTTGTTAAAGTAACTGACGCAGACTACCCACTGCGAAACCGCAAAATGTACGTCTACAACAAGTAGCAGAAAAGGCTTCAGTCTCGAAAAGAACAAGACCTTTATGTGCTTGTAAAGAATAGGTATATATATACCAATATATAAAGCTTGCGGTCACGCGCGACTGATCGAGTGTAAGAAAGACTATAATATATATACGTGTGGTAAAAAAGTGAGCTTGCAAGCCCGGAAATTTCTTTCGTTATATTCTCGCGCTTTTAGTTAGCCAGTCGTGACACGTTTTGCGCTTGGTAATGTACAGCTGCTGTTGTCGTCGTCGTTGTCGTGGTCTTTTTTTTTTATTTAAGCCTCTTTTTTTTTCCTTGGGTGTCCTATAATGTCGTTTTTACCCCACATGACCTCGGGGATATGTAGTAGGCGAGAATACGTTGTGACGTATGAGCTTTAGTTGAGAGGAAAAAATTATGTGAGGGACTGTTTTTTTTTTATTTTATTATTATTTTTTTTTTTTTTTTTGATGGTATAGAGAGATGGATTGTTTGGAAATGCATGTAATTGGTGAGAATAAGGTACAAATGTCGCAGGTGTAGAAGCTTTGTACGATGATGAGGTGCTGACATGCTTAGTGATGAATTTTTGTTGATTTGAATTTTTTGGTATGTTGCGTTTTTTGGAGATAGGATGAGTTGGATGAGAACAAAAGTGAAAAGTAGTAGAATTTAAGTAAGATTGATGGTTATGAAACAATGTCCTTATCGTATGATTGGATGAAATTGAGATGGGTGTGTTGAAGAGTATGTTGTATATCGTTAGTTTATTGTTCTCATCATTTCCTGCGTGTAACAATACTTATTCTGAATAAAGTGAATGAATTGAAAATTTTGACGGAATATAAATGAGGTTGGATGTTATTTTTTTGTAAGAAAAAGAAAAATATGTATATCAAAGAAAAAGTATTTTACGTTAGTTTTTTTTTAGAAATAAAGGATTCATAACAAATATGCTGTTCCTTTTAAAATTTTTTATTTTATTTTTTATTTTTTATAAATAATAAATTAATAGAAAATTAAAAAAAAAGAAATAATGTTTAATACCAGAGTTTAAATCTCGATTAAAGTAGTATTGAAATAAAAATGGAAAAAAATTGAACAACTTCCACAAAATTGAAATAAGGATTAAATTCGCTAAAATCTGAAAAATAAATATCATGCAAATTAAGCTTCCAAAAATACAGGAAATCACACGAAAAATAAACACTTAAAAGTTCACCATTTATTCGTAAATGAATAAAGTCCTTTTATTCAATACCGTAATATAAATAAAACTTAAAAATAACTGCTTTAACAATGTGAATTTAAATAATGTTTTTTATAAACCAATTGTGTGAATGTAAGAGAATGATTAATCACAATCCACGATAAATTAATTTCAAAAAAGAAAATTAAAACTTAAAATAAAACAATAATAGTAGAAACTCAGCCCAAAAAGAACAAGTTTAAAAACCATTAAATAAAAGTAAGTTCTTCAAAGTTTCGTATAATACACTAGTAGTCTGATATCAACGCCAACGCTTTAGCAAGCCACTTTAACCAGGAAACGAAGGACTATCCTTTTTTTCGTACACACATAACTCGTCCGTCCGTATATACACACTAAAGCTTACATATATCTTATACTCTTATCTTTTTCGATCCACACATTCACAAAATCCAGTTACCACCAACCCTTGGTAGAAAAAAAAGGAAGGAAGAAAGAAAGAAAAACACTATAAAAGAAAATGAAGCTGCTAATATTTGTAGCACGAGGTATATATGAATAGAAGATAGGATTTATCCGGATGTTCTAACTGTATATTCGACAATACACAGAGCTGTTGGATATCGAAGGTATAAATATATACGCGCAAGTGTGTGGTCTAGAATTTATCAGCTTAAGTTTGTTTCTCTTTGTTTATTTGGTAATGACCTTCCAAATTTATTTTATCTCTTTTTTTTTTCATGGAAGAATGCAGAATTTTGAAATTGTTTTTGAGCTTAAATGTAAAATTCTACTTTTTTCTTTCAGCTTTGATATTTTTCACACGGTCTGTTTGTTAGCCATATCTAGGACAAGCGAGAAACAGAACTAACACTGGCCTTTGTAATTTTGCTTTTATTTGTATTTTTATGGGAGGACGCAAATGTCTAATTTGTCACTCTGACTAAGCGCTTTTATTTTGTTTTTTGGACAAAAAAAAATAAGAATTGATCTTACCTGTGAGGATACTTTTATGTTATGGGATGGTTTCGGGCGAGGTTCTGGAATGATTTCTTTTTTTTTCTTAGGCACGAGTTTATTTTTATAAATATAAGTAATGTAATGTTAAGCAGATTTTTAATATTTTAAAAATAAAGGATTGAATAATAATTAAAGAGATCGATGCTTTTGCTATGTTAAAAAACTAATCACTTCTACTTGATAGTTTTCTCAGAAAAAATTTATTACGAAATGAATATCTTTTTACGAAAGTGTCATATATTAGATAAATCTTATCCACACGTTCTCCTACATATAATATATTATTAAAGAAAAAAAGTTTGACTTATAAACTTGGGATATAAGAAAAGTAAGTGTTATGCTTTCTTTGGAACAGTAAGCCACAGAAAAAAATTTATGTGTCTGTTCACTTTAGTTTATCGTTGAATTGAAAAGATGACTATCAAGGCTTAGAATTCAAAATTTAATCTTGTTTAAAAAAAACGTTTAAGAAACATGTTTAAGAAAAGTACTTTTGATAATTCAAATTTTAAATAATTATTTAAGTTTTTAAAATTATACGCTTAGAGATAAAAACATTATTTAATAAAATTAATTTTTATTTTCTTAACTTATTAATAACGTTCTTTTTTTTTTATCTAAAATCTTTCACAGCACTTTTTTTTTGTTCTAAAAAGCTATTATTCTTCTTGTTAATCACAAAAAAAGGGGAACTTTAAATCCTCTAAAGTAAGAGATAAAAACTTCTGTTTTCATCACTTTCTTGGGTTACTCTAGTTTGATAAATTTTTAATCTTTTAAATTTATTTCATGTTATACGAGAAGTTATAAGAAAGATTTCATTTACAAAAAATTTAATAAATAATTTTACAAAATAAAGATTTTAATTATGTATTATTTATTTTATAAGAAAGTGCCAATTAAATACCGACAAATTTATTTTGATAATGATAAATTAATAATAGTACCTATATACAAAAAAATACATTCATTATAATTTATTTTCTCGAATTTTTAAAAAACAATATTTTCTTCATTATTATTTTTAAGTTAAAATCGTTAGTTATTCTTCGCACTACATAATATATTTCATAAAGTTATCATAGCCTGTTTTCCACGCGATTAGATATATATTACAGTCAGAAACATGTTCTGGTTAAAGATTTATTGTTCGATCTCATTTCAAAAAAAGGAAAACTCATTGTTAATCTTCTCATTTCTATTTTCCTATCACAATTCATCGATATTTATTCCAATAAAATCGTAAATTCCAAATTTAAAAAGTAAAAACCCTCTGTTTATTCAATAGGAATATATTCATGAATTTCAAAAAATTTCAATTATTTAATAACTAAAATCAATAAATATATAATACATAATATTTTCCAATTCACTTTAACAATCCATTTTACACATCACTTTTCATACATATTAATTACGAAAATTCCGCCCATCTAATGTCTACTACGCATATATAATATAAAAGACCATTTATAAACCAAAATATATATTCTCGAGACCATAATATTAAACAGGAACATACCCACCTAAGTCTCTTTCTCTTCATATTCTAATAAAATAGAATATACTCTCATGCAAGTCGTTCAGCTTACGGATACTCTAAGTGAAAAGTCAAACGCACGCCTTTTCGCGCCTTATATCGATCCTTCACGAGTGTAATCGCCGCCCACACATCTTCCCCCCTCCCTTTTCTACCACCGCTAACGCGCGTGCAAATATCACGGGAGACTATAATAATGTCTTTCCAAGAAGAAAAAGGAAATTAAGTTTTGAAACGAATAGCGCGTAGTACTGAGCTTTTCTGCATCACATATTATTCTCTCTCTCTTTCTCTCTATACTTGCGATCTCAAAAAGCACTTGGGCTGACATGTTTATCGCTGCAAAATTGGATCTCTCGAACTTTTGGATGCCTATAGTCCTCTCAATATTTTATTTGTAATTTTAATATCGTCGATATATTAATTATGTTTTCTTTTTTTTATTTTCTTAGTTATTGGGTTATCAAACGTATAAAAGTGATTGTAATGATTGTTGTGTTGTGGGGAAAGCGACACCACTTTGACCGCCGAGAAACAACAACAACATGCTGGGTGGGCGCTTGTTACGTCGAATATCACTTCCTCGTTAAGGTGCGAGCTTTCGTTATGGATTAGTTGGTAATTTCAATGTAAGAGAGACGTCAGCTGCAAGGAAATAGAGATTTATGTGGATGGGAGAGAGAAGGGGGAGGATTGTTGGAAGATTAAAGAATTGATTGTATTTGTTGTTTTTTTGGGGTGTAATTGTTTATTGTGATTTTTGAGGAAAAGGTTATTTTGTTGAATAATATATTTTTTTTATTAAAGTAATTGTGATGAGATAATAAGATGGATAAAATAAAGTGGATAATAGAAGAAAAAAAGAATACCTAATGAATTTTTTATGAATAAATTCCTGGATTACGTTGTATTTTACGTATAATAATTTACTATGTCTTTGACATAAAATAAAAATATTTTTCTTTATGTAAATACGAAACGATTCACGTGATATAATTTTTTTTTCTTTTTCTTTTACTCGAATGCCACGGTCAAATATTGTGTAGGTGAGTCAGATTTTTTTTTCTTTTTATTTTTGTCTCAAGCTAACTTAAATTTGTGCATGTCACTTTTGTAAAAAGTATAAAAGAAAAATAGAGATAAAACAATTTTGAAAAAAAATGAAATTTTGTTGAAATTGTGTTCACGTAGCCTTGAGAAAAGATGAATATTAAATTTGTCAAATTGGTTCACACTATTATTGAATTGAATAAGAATTTTTTTTTACTTTTCAAATCAAGTAAATAAATATATGATTCAAAAATAAAAAAAATTTAAGCTTTACTAAATTTGTCTTGCCACATCCGACTCATACTACTTAAAATCTACTGTGCATTAAAATCTAAAAACTTTATTCTCCCAAACATATAATTTATTTTTCAAAAACTCATTTTCACCTCTCAATAAAGATACAACTTATAAAAAAAGAAGATTATTTCAATAAAACATCAAATCTTGAATAATTCAAATCTATTTCAAGAATATTCCATCGAAAATCATAAGCTCTCTAAGCTCATATCAAAATACACTCATCCAAGATAAACACAAGCAATCTCAACTCTACACATTAGTTCATAAAATATTAAAATGAACATTTCGCACGAGCAAAAACGTTAATCATAACACCATACCTAAAGTCTCCAAAAGCACATCTCCAAGTATATATCGTTCAATCAGCCAATTTTAATCTACGACGTTTGCTCACGTCGCATCTTCAATTCACTATTGTATATTTACATTAAAGCACAATACATTGCATCAAACAAACAAAATAACCACATAGCACTACACCATATCATAAATTATTTTCACTCTTATTACCACTGAACAACAAAAACAAAAACTAAATCCTAAAAACTCAAGCACAACATGCAAGTACTTTTATATCGCACCGCGTAATTCGTAAAGAAAAGAAAGAGAGATGTATAGGGAGAGCTTGCACGCGTTCAGTTCAGCAACTGGTTGTAGACTGTCGCCGGCTATGGCTCTTGTCTACAAGAGCACGTATAGAAGCAGCGCGCCGTCGCCGGTATATTATGACTATATATAACCGACGCGCGGCGTTGCTGTGGGATAGATGCTTTTGATAGATGTCTTTTGAGAATTATTCTGGGTTTTTGATTTTTATTGAAAAAAAAATCATTATCAATGATTTTTTTTATTCTTTACATTAGCTGTATTTTATACTTTAGATATAATAATTAATTTTTTGAAACATATTACAAACAGTCATACATGAATATTTTCGGAAATTCTTATCACTATCGCTTATGAGTGTAACCAGTCAGTTCATCAACGCATGTTTTTATCGTCTTTACGCATAGTCACATACAGGCTTGTCGAAGAAATTTGATAAATCACGATCTTAACCATAACATATATTGTTATTATACTGACAAGTCACTTTCAATTTTTTCTTCTTCTATTTTTCACATAAAAGAAGCACGTTACAGATTCATTTTTTTCTAGCTAAACATCAATATTTGAACATTTAAACTGTTATATTCAGACTTTGTGAGATGATAATTCGACTGTATTTGCTAAACTTATTCACTTTTGCTTTCATTAATGACACATAAGCTTGAGAAATACGGATAAAATAATTAACTAAATACTATATAACAATATACATATATGTGTAGATATAATATAGTATTAAGCTGAAATATTAATTGTAACTCACTGCGAAACAATTACTTTTTAATATTAATTACCAATGGATGTAATGCAGTTGCATAAAGTTTATAACTAATTACATTCAAGTGATACTACTCTCTCTAAACTCGGTTATACCTCAAGCTTCATGGATATTTCATAAGAGAGTTTGCTTTTGAGAGAAGAATTTTAATATTCAAAACTTTTAAGCTCTCGACTTTCGCGATATATCCTATAATTTGAAAATTAATATAAATTTCAGTGTAAAGTTTTTGCTAACCAAGATGTACTAATTTTTTAAAATTATAATCCTCTTTTTTAAAAAAAAACGCTTTTAATTAGTCCTAATGGATACTTTATACCCAATACAGTATTAATTTTAGTTTTAACGAAAAAGTAATGATTATTAAAAACCTCAGCATTTTTAATTATATTCTATTAAAATACAAAAAAAAAAAAACTTATCATCAACATTATACTAAACTTAATTATCGCTAAAACATTTTCCTCCAAATTTTATCTAAAATAAGTCATCTAATTAATAAATTTCATTATACCTTACCCTAAACGAATTCTTGAACTTAATTTTGCTTGATCTATACCCCCCACAAGAACATGTGCGCATTATATTATATACACTTGAAAGTGCGATATTACTCGAGTTACTAGCTGAATCTCATATGTCTGAGCATGTAAAGTTAACCCTCGAGATTCGAAAGTCATTTTAGATTTCTTGAGCTTTAGTTTTCGTAAAGTTTGTGTGAAATTGTTTACGTATAGATATATGAACGGAAGCGAGAGCATAAAGTTGCTTACGATATGTTGCACTTGGAATCGATCGATAACAGATGGACGAAGTAGAAAATTTATATTTGTATTTTGTACGTCATTTGGTATATGTCAAGTTTAACTATCAAAAATAGTTTGTGTTTTATTTAATTTGTTATTAATTTAAATTTTAAGTTTGATTTACTATCATAATCAAAAAAATAAGTAAATAAACGTTATAAATGTAAATAAAATTTGTACGTGCAAGTTTCCATTCGCAACTCAATAATACATCCTTCTTTGAACCGATCTCTTTAAGGAAGCCCTGGCATTACGAAATTTAAACGGTAAACTCGTGACGAGACTATTAAATTATCTCAATAGTTGCGTGACGCGCGTAATTTAATCGATAATAATAAAAATATATATACGTCTTCATCGATTTGGCTTAGAAAACACTAGACTATACGCATTTACTAATTGGCATTTATTTTTGTTCTATTAATTTTTTTTGTTGCTAATCATAATAATTTAATACGTATAAATATAATTGAAGGTCCATTAATTTTGGAGAAGTTTTATATAGTGGAAGCATAAGTGGATGTGGTTAATTTCAAGCTAATTGTCTTCAAGTTTTCTATTTCCGTTTTATCATTAAATAAAGTCAAATAAAGTGACACGTGTGAAAAAGTATCATTCGATTAAAACGATATGAACTCGTGACCCTTTAAGGTCTCTAATTTTATTTTGATTGTTATAGGTATTTATTATTGCCATAAATAGCAAAAGAAATATAAAAAAAAATTTTTTTTCACTACACGCATATTAAATTTTAATTAAAGTTTGAATCGTAGCCTTTTTATACCATAACAACCGTAAACCAAGAAAAATCTTTGTAAAAAAACAACAAAAACAAGCGAGTATTGACCTGAAAAGAGAAAATAAGCCAATTTTAATTATAAATTGCCAACTACCTTACTATCAATTTTTTTTTTTCAATTTGTAATCAGAATTTTATTCTTGCAAGTGCATATTATACACACACACACACACACGATTAAATTTATTCTTAATATGATAATTGACTGAGTTCAATGAAAAAAAGGGGTGGATAGAAAATATATAGGTTGAAATGGAGAGAGAAAGCATGTGCGCGCGAAACGTAAAAGAGATTCGCAAAAGGCAATTTCAATCGATTTTCTCGATGTATATATATTTGTGTCATCACCTGATGTCGCTTGTTGGGTAGCGAGCATTTGTGTTTCTTTATTTTTACGGGTGTGGATATGTGCAAACTAGGGGGCCGGTATATGTGTGTAATTGGATGAGCGTGAAGATATAGAGAGCTTTCAAATGTATAAAGTGAATCGAGATGTAGATTGGTTTAATGGAGAATAAATTTTTGGGATAAATTTTATTGATTAGGAAATTGAAAGGAGTGGATGTATTGCAAAAAATTTAAGTTGATGATATTTAGCTTTAGTAGCTATCATGTGTGCAGTAAATTTGTAGGTCGCGACAGTTACACATAAAATAATATACATCGCAAGCTCACTCCACGTGTACATTGAAGTTGCAAGTCGACAAAAGATATGTCAATTTGTTACAATAAGAAAGAGACCAGAGAGAAAAAGAGAGAACCAAGGAGTTTTTAAGCCAATCGCGTGTTCACAGTACTAGTGGTCATGTGTGTATGTGTTGTACCTCTTAAATAAGCTTTGAATCGAGCTTGCATGTGTACTTATATATACGTGTTCAAGGTAATTCAAACTGAATCTTTTATTGTCACTAACTCGCGCATAACAGGACGTTTGAAATTGCATAGAAACCGCGTGGAGATCTAATTACGATTTTGTATAACGTGAATGCTTTGAGGTTCTTTTTTTTGTGCTTGCAAGCTTATTTCAAGCTATTAAAGGGTAAATTATGTTTTGTGAGATTATTATTTTTTTTTTCAATCTTTGTGTCTGTTAATATAAAAGTTGTGCTATTTCCGGCATTTTGGTTTATAAGTTTTTGCGATTATATCTAAGAAAATTGACAAGTTCCTTATTTTTTTTCTGTTAGGTTTTCTTTATCTTGAAGGATATATTGTAATTAATGAAATTTGACAAAAGTTACGTTAAAACTTTTAACTTTTACCTGTCTTACTCCTAATTGCTAGTAAAAGCTTTGCGTAACTTTTTTACGGTTTTTCTTTGCTTATTATTTTTTCTTTTCTGATCGATTTTTTTTTAATGATTTAATTATTCACTTTTTTGATATTGTTTTATTTAATTTACAACATGTACAGCAATATTTTGATGCTAGTATTATGATTGTTAATTTGCACATCAAATAAAAGATACACGATCCGTCTATAATGAATCTTAAATAGAAGCTTATTGATCAGTCAGCTAATTACACTATGGTATTATTACAAATAGAATTTTAATTTCCTCTGGGAGCTTTAATATTACCAGAAAAAAAACTGTTGAGCTTTTACAGTTCAAAATTTTAGGGTCATGGCTGATGACTGGCATGTATCGTGACCAAGGATAAAACAGGTAATCGACCTTTCCTTTGTGTATTTAAATATAACCTCGAGTTTTTTCAATTACTAAAATAAATATTAACGGTATAAGAGAATATTCAAAGTTGAGTATAGACGTTATACTAATGATATTGTAATTTATCCATCATAATTTTTATAAATGAAAGAATTTTTGACAGTTTGAGAAAGTATAAGTACATTTATAACAACAAGATTGATATAAAAAAATACAAAAAGAATTCGATTATTTAAAGACTTTATATTTTTTTTTTCGTCGTTTTGATAAATTTGATGAAAAAAAGGGGATGATGTGACCCTCAATGTTCTTGGATTTACACGTGGAGAAATTTAAATGATCCATGATATACACGTGTCGATGGATAAATTGTTGGGGTGAGCTTTCAAGGAAAAAATCGTTAGAACCATATTATATCGAGCGAATTTTGTTAGTATGTGTCAGAGAATAAGATTTATGGTTACTGTATCACCAACAAATTAATGGCTCGAATGCTGCTTTCTTATTCTTATTCACTTAATCGTTCTTTTACTATAAGTTAAATGTAGATGCATCTTTATTTGGTTTAATTGTCATGACAGTTAAAAATGAGTATAAAATATTTTTTGGCCAAATGGTTTTGGTATTATAAGCGGGGGCTGTATGAATGCGCTAACAATATGTTATGGCATTCCTTGCTATTGATTTAAATCAATGAAATTTTAGTACTTATACGAATTTACGTGGGTCTTGAATCGCTTAAAGATTCTATAATAGAAGTATAATGTTTTTCTTTTTTTTTTTTTTATTAAACTGGAAGCAAAAAAAAAATTAATCAAATGGAATGCATTATTTTTTTTATTTTTATTCAAACCTTTTTGACACTATATTAAGTGTATATCAGTATGTTATACAAGGAATGGCTCAGTTAGTAGATGACAGGAATCGAACCCACAATATATGGATTACGAAGCCAACATTTAGCAAACTAAGCTATTCTAGACTCTATATATTATTCATTATAGATGATTAATTTTTGAAAAATTAATCTTACAATTAATGTACAAATATGTTTTATTGGTATATTTGTGTTTGCATTTATTTAATCGATCACACAATTATTTTAAATCTTATAATTAAAACCATGTACTTCGTTAAATTATTTTTTTTCTTACACTGTAATATCATAAACTTCGTATAATAAGGCTAATAAGCAACTAATTATGTGTTCAAAAACAACGTTAATTTAATAACAATAATTTAATTACTCACACTGTATATTCTACAACGTTATACTATTAAATTATCGCAGTTTACTTTCAATTAAACATTCGAAATTAACTAATTATACAACTACCTTTCTCTAATAAAAAAAATATACAAATTTCTTTTTTTTTTTTTAATTAAAATTATCTTTCATAAAACAAAACAAAAAAATGGAAAAGCAAATAAAAATAAAAAACCCATAAAATCATAGTGAGCAAGAGAATACGAAATAAGTATTATACATTTGCACTATTATGACGTGCAGTAAGTCGCGTATTCAATTCCTGCCTGTTGATATTTTGACGGGCACGATTTGAAAAGTCTGTGCGCACGTAGGTAGGTATATCATTGACGTTTTAATACTCATCGATTGTTGATTTAACGAATATAAGTATAGATATATCTTATAGCAGAGCTTTAGCTTTATGCTTATTTGATTCTTTTGATGCCACACATATTTTCTTATTAATAAACTGCTGAACTCTGTTCAATGTCGAGAACTTTCGACTTATGTTGGTTTAAAAATTGTGCAATTTTCGAATAATATTCAGATAGCCTCGATTAAAAGCTTATGCGATTCGTTATATAAGTATAATATCATCAGTATCGCTGATGCGAGAGCTTGCAAGCTCGTGAATTTTGAATTTAATTAGCACTTCGGTAAATTTTGTTTCTTCTAATTTTTTTTTTAATGCTATTGATTCCTCAAGTTATAATGATGAAATTGATATACGTGATCTAAATTATTCAATATTATACCTGCTGTTGATCACGTAGACATGTTAATGAGTTTTAATTAAACGATTTCATTTAGTATTTTTTTTTTACATTCTGATTTAATTTACAATAATCTCGTTTTTAACAATAACTAAATTTATAATCAAAAGTTCAAACATAACTAATAATAATCTGAATCAAAGTAAAAATGAATTATATCTTATTATGTAATTCCATTTAAAACGTAAAATAATATATATTTATATTCGCATATTGAAACTTATTATTCGCGAAATTGTATAAAACTTTTAAAAACTCGCAAGCAATTCCGATTTTTTTTCATCACACTAAAAATCCCTCCAGCGAAAAATCCCATCTACTTCAATACCACAGAAAACAAATCTCAAGTTTTTCTCTCAACAAGCTCTTACAATCGTAGTCTATATCTGTATAAAATAAAACTGAAGGACAGGTCAAAATTTTATTGCTAAATAATCAAAGCTTCTTGAAACCTTTATAACATTGATCATTTTTAATTACAGTATATTGAAAAAAAAAAATTGATAAATAAAAAAAATGTTGAAGGAAGCTTAGGACACAAAAGTAACGCGAGAACATGAACGATAAATTTTCACGATCGTAAAGTTAGAAACTATATATGAGTAGGATCTGCTCGTTATGTGTCCAGGGTGTAAGGGGGAAAAAGACAGGTATCTGGTGACACGCGCGTCCGAGTAGCCAAGAGAAAGACAGAGATGGAGCCAATTAAAGGTGACGGAGCGACACGTGTCCGGTGTTATATACCTATACATACTCACTATCCCCCTTTTTTTCTTCTTGGCACGCCTTTCTCTCTCGCTATGTGTATAAACCCTTGGATGGTATCCACCCTCTGCATTTTTTTTTTCTTTTCTTTTTTAATTAATCGTGTCAAAGTACACGCGTTTTTGTCCTGCAACTGGATTCTTGTGTGTAGGATAAAGGGTGTGTGACTCTTTTTTCCTTCCTGGTATTTTTTGTACAATGTTCTTTATTAAGCTGAGATAGTCAATAATCTTGCGTGTCATAAGTTTTGGACTTAAAATATTATCACTATATTTTATTTTTTTTCCTATTGTTAGGAAAAAATTATTTTGGTAAAGCAATTTAAAGCTTCTATATTCGTGCTCTTTTAATTATTTTTATCTAGTATTATAATAAATCGATTCAAGGACTATAACAACCCATGGATATTTATTATAATCATTCTCATGTATTTATGTATCGAATTTTCCATCTACATTATTTTCTTCTCGCACATGCTATCATCCATTTAATTTCCCACATTATTACCGAGCGATTAATTTTAACCGAGAATTGCAAAAGCGTTAACGCGGTACAATCGTTAATCGTAATAATGGCAATTGATCCCAAAATACTGTAGATACATTTTACGTTTTAATTAACCATCGAGATATATAAACTGATCGTTATTTTAAAAGACCAGATTTTACAGGTGGATCAGGACAGATTTTAATGATACAATTGGACGAGTAACTAACGAGCTGCATCGATAGGTATATGTTGTCGTGATTTAGCAATGTTTAAGTGATAATAATTATGGACTTTGAAAGGGTAAAATGATATTTATTATTTATGTGCTTTAAGGGATTAGAAACGTACTAGATATATTGATTGGTTTGTGAATGATAAGATGATGATTTAATATATAACGCAATATTTAGTAATGGCGAAAAAGAGATGTTTATTTAAGCGTAACCGTTTTTATACATTAATATTGACTTAAAATAAAGATTAACAATTAATTCATTTGTTACATAAATATTATAATGGAACATTTTGTTTTATTTCTTGTTAAACAGCTTGTAACACGTACTTATATATTCATTTGTGCTAACAATAAATATTTAATCATTTTTCTTTTCTTTTTTTTCATCTTTAGTACAAGTTAATTCATTTAGACGATTTCACGAAATTGATCATTACTTTTTTTTTAACTTTGAAATTAAAAAAAAATAAGTATGTTACAGTGTGACATTATAAAAAGTGATTATAAATAATTTCTCAAAATTATTACATTTAGTCGTTTTTCAATCTTATAAAAATATACGTCTTAGTATATTAGCGAAAAAAATTCTATAAAGTTACAATCACAATTAGTTTGAAGGAAATTAGCGACCAGTTTGATATGACTATAACATTGAAAGTGTCAAAAAATATATTTGTATAATGTTTGGCTTATGACTTTTACTGATAGCAAGATGTTTGAGAAAGTCGGTTAATATCAATAGTATGCCGGGTCCTCCACGGCTCACTGATAGCTTTGATTAGAATGTAAAACATCCATAAGAAGAAAAATCCTGCTAAAAATGCTATTGTACCATAACTAAAACACAAGAATCAATAAAATTAAAAATACATATGACTTTTACAAAATTAAATTACAAAAATAAATAAAATTTTCGTATTTACCCGGTAATCCAGAAAATGAAAATTCCAATAGCTAATTTTAGCATGAAGTTGTAACTGGCTGCAGATCTAAGGCTGATATGAGGTGGTAATTGCTTCTCATATCCAGATGAAAAACCATTTGGCGTGCGCTTTGGTAATTGCACAACTGTCGTTGGAGGCCTCAGAATTTGTCGGCAAATTCGTCCCATGAAGTCTTCTCTGTGATAAGCTTCTGCTAACTCTCGTTGATACTAATACAATATAATTAAATTACCTTATTGTTTGCTTTTTGGAGAAAAAAAATTTCAATAATCTCTGCATACCTTAGTGTTGATGTAATTACATAATTTGTAAAATATTCTAACTAGGAGAGCGCTTTCATAACTGCGAACTGGTTGTAGTTCGGGATCACCCATATATTCAATATATCGACAACTCTGTCGACCATCTGGTACAGGAACGAAAACTCCAGGCCTGCTCGTGTCAAAACTAGAATCAAACTGAAAACGAACAAAAATTTGATAAAAATTAGTTTTTATGTAAATAACATACTCATGTTGAATAATAATAATTTTGATTAAATTCTCAATTTTGCGCGGTTTTTTTTTTTTAAGTAGACGTTATTCATTGTATTTATGTTGTTTAAAAAAATTATGTTATATTAATATTGTTAATTAGTTATTAAAGAAAAAAATTGTTTTTGAGCATTGCTACTCTTGAGCAGTACATTTTGGAGTCTGAAGCCGATATTCATTCACCATAATATTTATACAATTTCTTTACTTTAATTTATTATTTTTCATTCATAAAAACTAAAGTAAAAAAAAAGTACTCACATTTTTAATGCATTGCAAAATAAAATGAAAATGTTTTTTATTAATTTTCATAATAAACGTCTTAAGATAAAACCGACGCGGAGCACTACTCGCACGAGGGTGTCAAATCGACCCGACGCATTCATTCTAACGGCTGACACTACCTATAGCAATACATGCAGCGTCTTTGTCTAAAGCTTGTCTTAAACTGATTTATGATGGTGCTACAGGTAAGATTTTTGAAAGGTTTCATTCTGCATTTGTCGACTAAAACTGTATAACAGGGTTACAGTGACCCTAGTGTGAACTTTAAGGCTTAAAATAAGTCTAAATTTTGTTAAGATTTACTTACTTGAGATTGATGGCAATGCGATGTTTGAAGTATACTCTCATGATATTCTTGGTCAGGAACAACAGTTGACTGCGGTAATTCACTGACATTTATCTAAAAATTAAAATAGCGGTAAAAAGCCAGAGCCGTACTTGTTACACAATTTATTGGAAAAAAAATAGTTAGTGGGTTAGTAGTACCTCTCCTACCTCGAATATGTCAATCAACTGTTGTTGCGCATTTGCTAGATACATTGGCACTCTTCTACGATCCTCTAGACTAATATCATCAATAGACGTATCCTCACCACCCAAAAATTCCCAAAGCGACAACATAAACCGCCTACCTGTACGTCTTTTTTCCAAAGCCTCTATCAGACTTGTTGAAGTCAGATGGGCTTGTTTAATTGTACTCAAAAAACAAATAACCTGAGAAATTTATAATTATGAATTTACTAAATTATAAATTATTAAAACATTGATTATTTGAAACAATATCAATCCCATTACAATATCTTACAAACCTGAGAAATAGTTGATTGGGAGAACATTGGTACATATTGATAGCATGGTCCTTCAAGCTCAAGAATTTGTTGACGAACTGTTACTGTCCACTGATTTGTTGAACGATTTCTCATTGACGCTACATCATCAATACAATTTTCCACTTCTTGCAAAATTTTTGCTAAATGCGGCTGAGAAAACACCTACGCAAAATTTGTCCAGTATAATATTAAATTTAAATGATAATTAGATATTAAATATAAATAAAAATTCGAAAACAAACCTTAGTTACTCTGTACAACATGTGAGCATTTTTTGGAGCAATGAGATCCGTTCTCATAAATCTTGGTAACAATTGTTGAAAAATTGCTGTGTAAGCTAATAAATTGGTGGCAACAAATGAGATCCATTTACTAGGGTCATGAATTTTACCTCTTTCATCTTCATCAATTTTTCTAAAAATAATTTGAGGAATCTTATTATTTTTTTTTTTTTAATTGGAATGAAAATATCTTAAATCTTATTTACATACCCTTGTATTGTGTAGGATACTACTGGAATATATCTCCAAGGTTGTATAAAACTTAACCAAGCCTCTAATATAAGTCTAAAGGAAGTATCAAGAGGCCAATGTTGCATGGCTTTCCTTAAGAAAATGTATATTTTTCCCTGTACAGATGGAAGGATTATTCTGCAAAATTGAAAATTATTAAATTATGCAAAATATTACTGAAACATTATTTAAAAAAGCCTTACTTTTTTAACTCATCCATGGCACTTTTATCATTAATAGCACTATTTGCAAATTCATGCAAAGTTTTAATGAATAGTCTAACAAGTCGAATGTGCTCTCCAGAATGTATGCTATTCTGTAATAATAAAATGGATTTTACTATTGAATATGATATTATTCTTTAAAATTTAAAAATCTTACTCTTCGTGGTAAAGTTCCAGTCATTTGTGGAGTTCTATTAGGGGAAAACTGTTCATCATCTGTATACTCAACCCAAAAATCAAGAAAAACTTGTACAACTGTTTCACTTCTCCAAACTTGTGGTAAACATTGCTGTTGTGGTACTGGAGAATCACAATTTGTTGAATTTGGATTTAATATTGTTGCCCTTAAAAGACGTGATGTTTGCATCCTAATAAAAATTAAATGATTATTTTTAATTGATAATTGAAAGAACCAAAAAAAATTAAAATCAAATTTACTTATTTTTGTATAAAAATTACCGTTTTGTATCAGGTGATTGCATCAATTTCCTAGGAGGAGTCTTTTTTACATAGGGGCCAATCACAGGCAAAACTGGTGAATTATCCTTTGGTAAGAAATGAAGAAAATAAACACTAGCTAGTTCAAAATATACAGTTTCCCAATTGGTCCAAATATTTTCTTGTTGTGGAATAAGTAACCATGGATTTGTTAGATGGTATGCAAAGTGGAAGATGTAATACTCAAAGGGATATGGGTTTTATTAAGGAAAGTAAGATTTTAAAGAAACTTCAATATTTTATAGTTAAATTAATATAAAAAATAGTTTATAAAACCAGTTTTAATAAAGGATACTCATACATAAAACTGTTGATAATCGATTACCATCATCCTTTAATTTATCAGAGTAAAATGGTGGAATGATTCCTTCTTCAAACATCTGTCTAATTTTAGACTAAAAATAGTTGTAAATATTATTTAATAAATAATACAACCATATTATGATAATTGCTTGTTCTTACTTACAGGCAAATATGATACAGGAAAATTATATTTTAAATAGCAATCTGGAAGTAATTTGTAGCATAATGAAAATATTGGACCCATTGGACTTAAAAAGTTACAAAGCACTTCATATTCTTGTGGACATTTTTTCAAAGTTATTGTGTGAAGTCCCCAGCCTACATTATCTCCATTCAAACCAAATATAGAATTTATAAGTATTGGGAAGACATGTTGTAGTTCAGTAGTGCTCAATTCTTCGATTAAAGTAGAAAGCTCTCTACATCGTTGTACCAGAGGTAAAGTTAAATAAGCTTGAACCCTTCCCTGAGAAATAAAATAATTGTATTTAATAACTTGTGTTATAATAAATCTTCAATTATTTAAGTATAAAAACGAATATACATTGATTCATTTTATACGTAATAAAATTAAAATTACATATTTAAAAAGTATCATTTTTAATTAAATTTTATTAGTTAAAAATGATTTTTAAATAAATATAAATAAATTATTAAAAATTAGTGTAATAATTTAATTAGTATTAGTGTTACTCTATTAGAAATTTAATAAAAAAAACTGAATTATATTGCAAAATATAACCTAAAAGATTATTTAAATTTTGACTATTTTTAAAAACACAATTGCAATTATCTTAAATAAATTTTTACATTACCGTGACAATGTCTATAGTGCTTGCCATGACTGGTTCTTTAAATTACTTGTTAAATTTCATTTATAAAAACTAACGATAAATTTTGACCTTGTTTACATATTCACACACTGTCTACTTCACCTTCATTACTCATGCTCATCGCGGCTTTCAGGTAAGTCTCGCGCAAACACAGAAATTGCAGATTTGTATTTTTATACTCGAGTAAATTACAATGTTTACTTTTTGTAATATACGTAACAACTTATCTTTTAAAATTATTTAAAAATAGTAGATTAAATTTATTGTTTAAACTTTATTGAATAATGACAAAAAAAAAACAATAATTGTTAAATAACATTTATTATATCAACATACATAAATACATTTTTTCAAAATATTTTATTGATGCAATTCATTACATGCATCCATATTTTAAAAAAGCAATATCACAAAATAAAACTTATAATATTCTTAATAATAAAAATTTCAATAACTGTAAAAAAAAAAAAAAAAATAAATTCCATGAAATACTTAGAATAAAACTTTGAAAAATTTCAAAACTAAATAACTTTTTACTAAAACTAGATCTATATTGATACGTAAAATTCATTTATAAAATAAAAATTAAAAATTATTCATTTTAGCATCATCATTATCAATATTATCATAATCGCAAACACAACAATCGACCTGCGATTTTTAAAAATCATCAATCAATAAAAAAAAAAAATTGCGATCTCTTCACTCTCTTCCGCATCTTATCAAAAACGCATCAGGCAAAAAAAGATGCTTGCAGCGCAGCGTCCCCTGTTTCCTAAAATCAGTACTTATTCTTTGGCAGGGGGATATATCAAAAGAAGAAATGGCGGCCGGTATATGTATTATAAAAGCAACCGGCGAGAGATCGACGCGCGTAGGTGGACTTTCTTGCGGTAGTGGGTGTAGTACCTGCATAGTATAATACATATCACGCAAGCGGTTTACAGCTTCTCTATATATAGGATCTTATAACTTGTCCAGTTCGCTATCTCTCTTGCAAGCAAGAATCATAAAATCGTTTTTATGCGAAGCCGGCGTGAGATTTCTGCATATCTTTTCCTCCTTCATCCCTCTTGCCCCTCCACTTCTCAATCATCTCCTTTGAGAGAGAGAGAGAAAGAGAAGGAGGCAAATACAACAGAAAACATACATATATAGCTATAGGCATATTAGGAAGAGTGAGAAAGAGAGAAACGTCGCGCGCTTTGGAAGCTCTCTCTCTCTCTCTCTTGCTTAATGCACATCTCGAATTAGCACTGCAGCTTCGTTGGCAGAATTTCCCAGGATTGTAGCCTAAAAAATATATACGCTCCTTTTCTTATCCAAACTGCAAACAGAGATTAGGACGAACTGACGAAGATCGGAAGAGTCTTAGGACGAGCTCCTGCGTGCGCGGTCTCGAGGACATAAATATACGTGTGTGTGTGTAACGGTGTGTTAGTGTGTACACGTATACGCATAGCCTACTGCTGCTGTTGCTTTGGACAGCGTCGGGACGACGACGACGACGACTACGACGATAAAAGCGTAGTGGTGTATATGACGTTGGCAGATCGGAGACTCATCTCCGGGAAAAACGTCTTTTTCTTACTCTTACTCATCATCATCATCAGCATCATCATCATTAGTGTGTGGGCCTCTGCCGTATAGCCATATCACGGCCTAGTTCCTCTTGGCGCGTCCTCCGCAAAATGGCCTTGGCCTGTAGGTCGGTGAGAACGGTAAGTACGACGTCCACTTCCACCTGTGTATATACATACCGAATTACAAGATTTTATTATGTTTTTTTTTTTTACGATTCCGGTTGTTTACTTTTATGCTAACGATAAGAGGGATATGGGAAACAAGTTTATGTTATTGTATATATTGCTGGACCCGGGGGTCTTACCGTCTGAGTGTGCTCATGCCGAAGGGTAGATCGAACGTGTTGTACACGTACTCGGTCTTGTCGTCCTCCGCTCCTTCGTCAGGAGTTTCAAAGTTTAACTCCATTTCCTTAGACCAAGCTTCCAAGCCTCTTTCCTCCGGAGTTCCTATAAAAAAGCGATTTTAGATTAGAAATTTGTTTTACATTTTCCATTTTTTTTATTTATTTTGTGTATGTAATTACTCACCTGGTATGAGATTATCTAAGAAACATCCTAAAAATCCTCCAACTAGAATAGTTGTGCTTAAAAGTACAGTAAGCACGCTGTCAATAACTTCATTGCCAGTGTTTATAACACTTGGATTTTTGATCATCCATTTTGATAATACCTGTAAAAGATAAATTAGAGTAGAGTAGATATGTTAATCATTGTTGTTTAAAGTGAGACTATTGAGAATATTATTTTTAAAATTTTTTTGGACTTGTGAAGTATATAATAATATAAAAAAAATAAGTTGATTCATGAATTACCCTGACATTGTTGAATTTAAAAACATGTTATTATAGCTCTAAATGGCTAAAATCTATTCCAAAAGATATTTTTTTCTTTATATTTAAAGATTGTCAAAAATATTGTGTCTATCTAACCTAAGATAAAATTTGGCAAAGAATTTTGTATACTAAAATTTGATAAAGTAATATCTAGCAGAACATTCTCTATTTTAATTTAAATTACATTTACTTTTAAAAATCAAATTTTTTTACTGCGTTCAAAGGAATGTTGTAATCAGCTCTACAATTATTCATTTATCTAAATTAAATTTTTATGAATTTGTATAGAATTTAAATATTTACCAATGGAAAGAAAACAGAAAATCCTAAAATGTACAAGTTACGAGCTGAATTCAAATTAATATACTGGAGTGCTGAAAAACCTGTAAACATTTTTATTCCAAATTATAAAACTGGTAACCTCAATATAAGATCCAAATAAAATTTTCTCATTTACCAAAAGCAGCAATCATCCCAAACATTATACAAAATATTCCACCAACAATTGGTTCAGGAATAATTATAAAAACAGCTCCAAATTTACTGATCACTCCTTGGAGAATCATTAGTAAACAAGCCCATTGTATCACTCTGCGACTTCCAACCTTTGTTACTCCTGTTTTGTAAAATGAAAATCATTAAAATTTTAAACTTTATTTTGTTTCATTTTATTTGTTTTAAATAATATGGAAAGAATTATTTTACCTATGGTTCCTACATTTTCTCCAAATGTGTTGGTACCATTTCCACTTCCCCAAAGTCCGGCTAACATAGTACCAAGTCCTTCAATACCAATCCCTCTGTTAATAGCATGGATTGGAGGAGGTGGAGCACCTTAAAATATTTAATAATATTTTATTATAAACATATACATTTTTTTGTAAGGAAAGATTAAATTATAAATATGCTAATTATGTCTTTGTTTATTTTTCATAGTTACCACACATTCTTGAAGTTGTTGGATAATAGCTGATGGACTCTACTGTACATGCTAATACACCAGCAAGCATACCAAGTACTCCAGACAGTGTTACAGTTGGTACTCCCCATTGCCCAGGATAAGGAATTCTGAACCACGGGGAATCATTGATAATATTTAATTTTGTATCTGCTCTTCCTGGATGACCTGGTGGTAAAGCATCAGTAAAAGTCAAGATGGCACAGATTATCCACATGACAACTATGGTGAGTAGCACCTATAAAAAATTTTATATTGTTATTTAAAAAGAAATTGCAATAAATATGTATATATTTTTTAACTTGATACACTTACAATATAATTGATAGGTATTAATATTTACTTTACAATATTTATATTATTTAATAAAATAATTTAATACAAATAAACTTACTGGAAAAAGTTTGAACAAAGCAAACCATGAAATTCTCAACCCTTGGCCTTTTGTATATACTGGTAGAGGTACATTAACATTAACCAAAACTTGAGAGTACAACGTTAACATAATAATAGTTCTAAAATGTAAAAATTCTTAGTTAAAATCTGCGTATAAATTCATTTAATGAATTCACATATAAAATCATACCCTGCAGCTATACCCCAATGTTTTGAAGCAGCTTCTGATGCATTTTCAAATAATGACAGTCCAACTAATGAAACTGTTGGCACAATTGTTAAAGGTGTTATGTATTTCAGTAAATATCCAATGATACCTAAAACATTTAGCATTTTAATTTTAATTTTTATTATATTAGTTTGTCAACAAAAATTGAATAAAAATTAAAAAGTAGGCGAAACAAGTACCTCCATATCCAACAATAACTTGAAAGAGTGCTGAAACTGCAATAGCACCCGATAGTTCCCTCATTCTTATTTGCCATATTTCAGTTCTTTCTTCAGGCGATATTGACTCTAAAACTGAAGCGTCAGGACACTTCCACTGAGGTAAATTTAAGATTGCAAGTGTAGGAACCAGAAAAGATATTGTGCCACCTTGCACTAATGGTAGCCTAGAAAATAAAAATAAAATTCAATACATCTAAAATTATTAAAAAATTAAAAATAGAATTCACTTTGATTATATTAAAAATTTTTTTATTCTTTTGTAATGAACATAAAGCTTGCGATGAATAATTGATAATTTTATACTAACAGGTCATTCAAAAGATTTTAACTGCTGATTAGAGGTTAACAGACAGATGTTTTAAAATAAAATTTGCGTATATAATTTAAATATTCATTAAACAATTTAACGCATCAATGATCAGATAAGCAATTTATTTTGTCAAAAGCATCCGTGGGCGCCAATAAACGATTTTAAAATCAATGCATATTAAAATAAATTGTAATCCAGTAGTTACATAAAAAAAAAAAAAAAAGAAATCATCTTCACATTTAGATTACATTAATTACGATCAATATTCAATCTTACGTAAATTCAACAACAATTATCAGAGTCTAATTTAAAAAATTGCAAAGTTCCAGGATACTTAGTTTCTTTCAAGCCAATTAGACAAAAGGCATTAAAAATGAGGATACTTTACGACCACTTGATGCTTCATCTCGCGCTTTACAGTACAAGCATCATTAATTTTTTTTCAACCATTTTCAAACTGCCTGCATTTCGTCACCTATACCAATTCGCTAAAACTTGAAAAAGAAAAGAAAAAAAAAAATTCATCCCTTGATCACCACTCCACTAAACTTCGCATCGCTTCCATAATGGAAATCCGTTGGCTTGTCGCTCGTAAATTTCTCGCGCTTCCCCAGATGCTGCCGCGCCTACAAGACATCGAATCGATAAATTGCCTTACCCACCCTATCTCTCATCCTATATAGTTCAATGCGGGACGCGGATTTCGCACCAATGTCCCTTGGCGCTTTGGCGACTGTCGATAAATGTTATGTATACGCTAGAGCTAAGTGAATGACGATGCGATGATTCTAATTTTAAGCGATCGCATTTGGCAGGTGGACAAATAAAAGAACGGTCAATTCTTTTTATCTTCTTTTTTTTGTTGTATAGGTATGCTTTGAATGAATGAGATGGGATTTTTAATTCTTTTTGTTATTTATTATTTGTATCAGTATAGTTTATTGATTGTTTGAGGAAATGAATGAGAAAAAGATTTGTAAATTTTTTTGTGAATGGAAAAGTTTTTTTTTTTTACAAATCATGAATCACGTGAGATACAAATGCATATTTCTACTAGACATCAATTGGTTCTAATCGACAAATTAAATATCTTGGTATTTGAGTGTTCGAGGTCATTTCTCGTTTTCAAACTTGTGTTAATAGCACACGTCACAAGTCAATTTTTGCGATGTCGCGGTCGAAAATTAATTGCTTTAAGGTACTCATTTTTGAAAAGTACATTTCTTCAAACTATTTTGTACTGCACGATACGAACTGTATTATATTTTTTAATACTTAAAATTTAGCTTAAATCTTGCAATATAAATTTGATTCTTACCTGCATCCTATTGTTGTCTGTAAAAAAGTGACGATGCCCGTGACGAATATCATTGTTGAAATGATGTGACTACGAGCAGGATCATCTTCAGCCATACAAAGTGCAGGAGTTAGGATGAACGGTATAGAAACAATAGCTCCGATCATAGTGAGGTAGTGCTTAAAAAATTATTCAAATATAAAATTTTAATCATATTGAATCAAAATTTTTATAAGTAGAATGTAAAATTAAAAAAAATTGTAAAATTATATTTAATCATTATTAAGTCTATGATTTTCATTTTTCCTTTGATATTGACAATTTAATTTATAGCTTTATTTAATGAATTATTATCGATCAAAGATACACCTAAGAATTTAGCCTCAATTTTATATTGACATAAAACATTCCTTTTATTCGTAATCATAAGTCATAGTTCAAATACAAACTCAAACAAAATTGACAAGTTGTTTTATTCGTTCGAGTTATTATTTGAATAAAGCATACCTGTAATGCCATGAATAAGCAGAGATACCAAGGCGGTACATCATCGATTCCATAAGTTATGTCAGCCTGTCGATTTTGGTTCTTCTCCAAATTTACCGTTCCATTGGTAGTAACGTTATCGCCCATGTTCTAAAGATAAGAGATTCAAATTTATATCTTGAACGTTACGTATTTTTTTTTAATTTAACAAACTGTGCTATTATGAGTTGGGAGGAGTACGAGTTTTTTCCTTTCGCTAATTTTGTAACGGATGAAAAACTGAAATAATTGCTCCTATTGCTCGAACATAATTAAAATCTAATTAATGTATTTCCTTATTATTACCTCTACAATTCTTGATTTACATATTCAATTGTTATTTTAAAAAATCTTTTATATCGTAGAAGGAAGATTGTTATAAAAACAAAAAGTAACAATAAACTCTTAAGCCTGGTGTAAAGAAATTATTAATTGTTACTTCTTCATCACAAAATAAAGTTCAAAAAAATTTGTACGTTACAAAAATAAAGAACAAATATTTCAACCGCGTGATAGCGGCAATTAAAAAATCGCAGATAAAAAAATGTAAGAAAACGTATTTCAATTCCCTCGTACACTCAACGAGTTTTGATGACTGTTGCGAAAATTTGCCATTCTATTATGCTCTACATTATACGCATCTACCAATTACAAGCTGCTCTAATGTTAATCCACAAAATCGTAATTGGAAAACTTGGATTTGTAACTTGCGTGTGTGTATATACGAACGTGTAGGAAATCGCTCGATCTTCTCTCGTATAATTAAAGTAAAAATCTAACGACATTGACACTCGTTCTGTTGTTAATCAACTCGGTAAAGCCTTCGCTTATATGTGTACGGTCCAAGTAAATAGTCGTACGAATTTATTTTAACTATAGGTTGACTAAGTAAAGATTGATAATTTAAAGGCTTTGAACATGATGATCTTTAGGATTAAATGAAATTTTTATTTATTTTTATTTTTATGGAGTTCGTGATATTTCAGCAAGTATATTTGTTAAGAATTCGTGGAACAATTATATTCGTACTTTATTACCACAATAAACTGAAAATTAATGATTCTAGATGTCATATATTTAATCTTTTATGAACAAAAAAAAATTTATGAATAATCTTTACGTTATGTAATAAAATCAATTATTTTAAAAGTTATTGAAATACTTTTTAAAACTTATATAGGATTTATTTAAACGGTTTTTGTTGCTATAAATGATAGCTTATATTGATGAAAGAACGAAAAGCTTAATTAAATTTCAATGGCAATATAATAAATTTCAAACAAAATTAATTATTATAAAATTATCATTTTAATTAAGATTATAGCCGGATCGATTATACACCACTTTGTGCTATTAACGTTTTCATTAACTGCTTATTAAAAAGATTTTGTCAACTAAACAAGCTTGGTAAAGATGTTCATTGCAATGACGCCAATGCATCAAACCAATTTCAATTGATCTAATTTAATTCTAATGAAATTCTAAAATGATAGATATACACAATTGTTAAGAAAATTCAACGCTTTAAAGCTAGTTTGAATTTTAAATAAATTTTTTTTTTTATTTATTTTTGTATCTTAACTTGAGAATCCTGGATATTATGTAATCTTTAAAAATTATTATCAATTGCTGCTTTTGTTAATTTTTTTTTAATTATCTTTAATTCAATAGAATAATAATTGACTTTTTTATAGAATAAAATGTTTATTAAAATATGCTTGCAATTTTAAAGATAATTTTTTTTTTTAATTTTATTTGAAGTAAGAAATATAAAACTGTTTGAAATAAAGTTTCTGATATCAAAACTCTAAACTGGGTTTCTTATTTCGTTGAGCTTTCAATAGATAAACATTATAAAGCCATACACAACGCTACAATTTTTCAAGGTTTCAAACTAACGTCTAAATTAATTTATATTAATGTATTCGCAATAGGAAATATCGTATATAGTCTCATGGAATTATAGCAACTATTGTTAATAATATTTAAATAATATTTATCATATAAATATTTATAATTAAATAAACATTGATTATCGTACCTAAAATTTTAATTAAAATCTAATTAAAATGAATTTAATAAGCACTTCTATCAAAAAATTTTGTAATAATATATTTTCAAACTGATTTATAAAACTAAATTAATTAATTCCTTCTGTAAAATATATCGACTACTATTCAACCGTTACTATTAAATTCACCCAAATGAAAATATTTCTTTCGCCAATAAAATTCCAATGAAGCCTAAACAAAAACTTTAGAAAAATCTTTTAGTTTTAAAGTTCACGTAAATTCAAAATAAACAAACTTTTCTCAGTTAAATACGAAACCATAAAAGCATGCTTGCCAAATCAAAACTTTTTTTATTTGCTATATCGAGCTTACCACTGCAGTTAGTTGTATAGAATTGCTGTCAGGCATGTCGATTTCTTTTAGCTGCACACCAACTTTATATATAAAAAAAAAATTAATCTATCGATCACAGTGTGATCAAAACCCTGTCGAAGAGTAAAAAAAGGCAAGATCAAACTTAACACGAGTAAATGAAACAAAACAAAAATAACAGTGCAATAAAGTACTAATCGGTTTCTATGAAATGAGAGAGAGAAAGATCCTCGGATCAATTAAGCTTATCAACGCGGAGAGCTGTATATCGAAGCGACGCCACAAGACTAACTAGAAGCGAGTATATAAAGTAAGCACAGGGTGCAGGTATATACACAATATAATATATCGCGATGTCGATCTCAACTGTCAGCGGGGCGCGAGATCCCAAGGCTTAAATATATACGACGGCCAAGTATGTGTGTGTGAAAGAGAGAGAGAGAAAGAGAAAAGCTTGGATGTATATACGCTCGAGTAATCTTCTCTCGACGTCGCCATCTACTTTGGTAGCTTATAATACTTGACTGAGCATGTGTGTATGTATGTGTGAAGCGCCGTGTGATGATTGTTCTCGCGCCAAACGTTAGTTGATTGTATTTGCTCTTGTTCTTTTATTGCTAGAGAGAGAGAGAGAGAGAGAGAGAACTTGTGAATGAAATGAGTACGCGGAAGGAAGGTAGAATTTTTTAAGAATATAGATAGTTGATTAGAGGATTAGATTTTACGAGTGAGAGCTTGCAGTTTTTAGTGATGCGAGTTGATTTTGCTTATTAGATAGTGGATAATTTTAGTTGTTGGTACTTTTTTGCGTTGAGGGAAGAAAAATTTTCTTTTTTTTTTCTTTTTGTAAAAAATATTTACAATTTTATTTGTTTCTTTTTACATAGAATAGATATTTATATTGGTGGTTTTCGATATTTACATTGGATCCACACTCTGTACATTTGCAATTGTCGTCCACGATTAACTTGTAATCTTCTATCGACAAGGTTTTGAACTTCACTAAATCCACATTTGCTAAACATATCTCTTATTTCTTCTGTAAAATAGCAATCAATATCAGTTAATTAATTTGTTGATTCAAAATAATGTTTTGTCATGAGAAGTAATGAATTATGTATTACCTTGTGTAAAAAAGTAAACTCGCGTTCCGTCACCTCTAACATAAAAATTTTCCGCTAAACATCGGCCTTTTTTAAATCTCAGTTGTGCCAAATCATAACGTCCATAATCACGAAATAATACTAATCCACCTGGTTTTAAATAACGGTAAATTTGTTTTACGACATGTTCCATTCTAGAAAATTAAACATGTTTATTTATTAGTTTTTTTTAATAAAATATATCTTATTCTAATGATCAAATTTAATTTCCATATTTAATCTTACTTTTCTGGATGTATAGCAGATAAAACAAATATCAATACAATAATATCTAAACTGTTTTCTTCAAATGGTGGATTCCATTCTTCTTGAGTCGCATCAAGAACAAATGCCTTACATCTATAAGTGTAATGTTAATCAATATTCATATTCAAAAAGATTTTAAATTGTACCTATCCTTTTTTGAATTATTACCTTTTGGTATCGTACTCCTTACTTTGTAGTAATATCTCAATTGCAGAGGATGAAAAATCACAACAGTATACGAATAAATTTGGATTATTATTATACAACAATATAGGAAATACTGTATTTCCTACTCCGCATCCTATCTCAAATATCCTCTGAGATTGGGTGCTCTGTAAGCTGGTTACTTTTTCATTGCTTTCATTCTGTAATTCTGATAAATCTCTAACAGACCTGTCTTTATCTTGTTTAAGATCATCTGGTGCCAATTCTGGAAATTCAGTAAATAACCAGTGTCTATCTTTGAAAAATCTGTAATTTGACAAGAATTAAATAAATTAAAATTATTCAATTTTTACATTTACATTAGGGTAATGAGTAATTATCTTGCCAACCTGTTTTGATGAATTCCATAAAATTTATCCCAATATTTGTCTGCTTCAGCTTCATACTTTACAATTTCTTCCTCCGATGCAAGCACTTTTGAATTCTCTTCAACTTTGCGTTGAGCCATCTCTTCTTGTTCTTTATCCCAAACAACATTATCCCTGTATTATATTTAAGATATTTTAATGACAAATTCTACTTTAAAATAAATAATAAACTCTGATACTATAAACCATGAAAATAAGTTTAAAGTTTTTATTAAATTATAAAATTCAAAGAACAAAATTTTAAGAACTAGTATTTTAATCATTAATTTTTTTCTCATATTTTTTCAAAATTAATTATAGTGATTTAAAAATGTTATTCTAACAAAAAATGAATTAAATTTATTTTACAACAATTAATTCAGCAATCAACTAACAAAAGTAAACAAGCAGTCGTCGTCTGCATTATTTTTGAGGTTAGGTAATAAAATACTAAAACAATTCATTACCAGGCGTTGTGTTGAAAAACATCATCATTTTCTCCAAGTGTACGATTACCGAATTGTGGTCTTTTGTTTATAGAATCATCGGCGCCAGGCTCGTTTTTCGCTGATTCGGCCATTTGTTTATTATATACTAGTCTGTGTAAAAACTCTTTTGCTCCGAAAAACGCACGTGTACCACTAGTAATATACGTGAGACTGATACTGACGTCTCGTATAACGTAAAAGTATTATATAGCTGTCAAATAATAGTTGACTTACAATTTAAAAAAAAACTTTTTTAACTATTATTTTGGTTTATTTTTAAATTTAATTATTGTAATAATTAAAGTTTAAGATTTTGAAATTTAATGAAATAAAAATTTTTAAATTATAATTTTTACTTTTTATTTATTTTTTTTTTATTTTTTTATTAAAAACGTATGTATGTAATACTAAAAGTATAAACAGGTAAATCTAGTAACAGATCATCTTAGCAATTCTGCGCATGCGTAAAAATTTATAGTAGAGAAACCAAACTGCAAAAGATGAAAGCCTGCGATGCTTATATTGCACCATGCGCAGCTGCACTCCAAAGCAACACCCGAGGAGAAACGTCTATACCATATATAAGCGGCGCCTCTCTCGCGTTTATATCACAGTCAAGGAGGTTCGTTCGGTTGCCCATCGAAAGGCGTGTTCTCCAGGAAAGGAAATACTGAAAGGGGGTTGCAAAAAAAAGGAATAATAGTGATGGGGCTTTTAAAAAGCCGGTGATTTCCGGTTGTAATGTAAGTTTTAATCCTTGAGAGAAAGAGATCTTGATCCGTCCAAGCTTCCGTTAACGCCCACCAGATAGATTTTAGTAGTGTTGTATATAAACGCGTATTACATATACAGTGGTAGCAGTAGCACCAGCAGCTGGCGCGAATATAAACGATATATTATATATGTATGCGGATCATTGGTTAACTGTTAGTAGCTTCTTCGATAAAGACCAATATATATAAGTAAGTTATGTGTTGGGTTTGATATATTATCTTTCTCTCAATGTACAACCTATTTAGTGATGATAAATAAGGAGGATGAGGATAGTTTTTTTGCTCTGTACTATATGGCATTAATTATTGTTGCATGTTATATGTACATTACTTTTTGATTAAATGTTTTTCTATATCTTTTCCCAAAAATTATTTAATTGAGAGGCTTAAAATTGTTAAGGTTTAGATAAGACATAGATTAATTAGTGTGTTTATTTCTGTAATTAGGTAAGCTTTAGGTTAGTAAAATTTTATAATACTTTAGTTCAAAAATAATATTTTTTACACATTTTAATTAATATAATTTAGGTAGATCCATAACTATTTTATTCTTATATTTTTTCGAGCTGTATGATAACACAAGAATTATAGCCCTTGAACTACAACTCATCTAAATTATCAATTCAACCGTAAACGAAAAAAAAAAATACATCAAAAGCTCATTAGCCTAGATACATCAGAATCAGTTTAAACTTTATATTCACACATAAAAGGTCTCTTACAGACACTCTTACAACCTACACGCTGCCAAAAGCTTCACACATTATAGAAACTAGCCAAACAAATAAAAAAAAAATCTTAATCAGACTTTTTACAAAAATTAAAGCTTCCGCATCACCATATCTAAGAAAGTAAAAAAGAAACCACAATCAGACATATGCTTTATAACCAGCTAACCCTTCAACTCACCAAATGAAAAAGCATGTCCAAGAAAGAAAGAAAGAAAGAAAGAAAAGCATTAGAAGTCAGACCAGAATCGCAAAAAAAAAAAACAAGAACTTAAAAACCAGCCTTTCAATCCTTCTCTCCCTCCTCGAACAAAGTCTGATCTTTCATCGAAACCACATACACATATACAGATATACATACATATAGAGTCAGAGTCAGACAAACAGTTACAGACAGTGCACAGACGCGCAGACTCGTCTATATACAGAAGTATTATGGCGCGGATTATCAAAGGAGATCCCCCCCTCCCCTCTTCTCCCTTTATACCCCCTTTATCCTTCTCTCTCCCCCTTTTATACAGCTGGCTCTCTGTGCAGACTGCCTACTTTTCGGGCGCGCAGACGCCGGGTTGGGTCGAGCTGCTCTCGGATCAACGACCTCGGTCTGAACTTTGCGGGGAGGGAAAATCGTAGATGTACGAATATAGACATGTGTATTGGTATAGGAGAGACCGAGAGAGAGAGAGAAACGCCCTTAAGGGAAAAAGACGTTCGAAATGCCGCTGGGACATTTGAGTTGTCGAAGGTAGTATAGGTATAGGTATATATGGTTGAAGGTAGGAGCTGCTGTGTATATATGCTGCTTATGTATATTCTTGATATATTGGAATATTGGATGGTGTATGAGAGGGTTAAAGGGGTAATGTGGCCCGGGGAAAAATGATCGGGGATTGTATTGGGATTTTGTATATATACGTGAGGTTTGATGGAGATTGTTGAAGATTGGGAGAGATGGATATGAATGGTGAGTAGGAGGAAAAAAAATTGCAGTTGTTATGGACTAAAAATGTATTGGATAGAGTTTGCAATATCAATTTTTTTTTTTTTTTTTTTTTTTTGTTTTTTTTTTTTTTTTTTATTTATTTTTTATTTTTTTTCTTATTTAATTTTTTTTTTTTTTTATTTTT
>JAPYZE010000161.1:0-72104 GCA_030522805.1 Leptomastidea abnormis | reverse complement strand
CGAACAAAATGCGCCCTCAATCAGGAGCGTACCTCGAAATTGAAAATTTTTTTTTTTTGAACCATATAACTACCCCTTTTTTGTGGAATTACTCATATGTATACGTATATCGGTGCGAAAAAAAAGCCCTGCGGCTGCCACGAACCCAACGTCATGCATCATTCATGTATACCGACCTGGCTTCGATCCGCTCATTACGTTCTATGGTGTGCATGTCTGTGTATTATATTCGCTATATACACGTGACGGCCGATTTGGTGCGAATGGACATGAGGAGGAAGCGAGCTGCTGCTGCTGGGATCACGAGCTTTCATGCATATATACCTACTAACATCGGAATCAAGAGCGAGATGCTGCATCCCATCGTGATGGCTTGACTGGTATTGGCATAAATTGGTGTGCTGCTACGATGGTATATATACGTATACCTATACATGATCGAATGCGGAACATTACATGGATAAGATACTCTATACTGCTGAGATTATTATATGCGCAGAGAGAAGAAGAAGATCGTTCTTGGTAATTTTCATATGGTTCATAATGAGCGCAGCTCTGTTGTATATTATCAGAAAGTTCGTATAACTCTTTCGCGGTATCAATATGAGATTTTTGTGTTAATATTATTTTTATGATATGGTTTATATGAGTGCCTGTATATTTTTTAAGGTATATGATTTTTAGTCGTTATACTTTTGAGAAAGAGGCACTGGGATTAAGACTCACCACTATGATGCTGATTTGGCTTGTTTTTTATGATATGCTTGAAAACGTGACTTAAATTTGATGAATATTTACCTGGAACATAAAAATATGAATTTTTAGATTACATGTAAGTAAGTACTTCGGGTTATATTTCAATTTGATATTACTGTATTATACATAGGTAGTAAGCTATAAAAATAATAGTTTTAGCAATTTCATCATATTTTATGTGTATACCCATACTAAACAAAACTCAATAATAAGACTTACATCAGAATAATTATCATTATCAGCGTTACAACTTTCAACGAGAGAGTAAGAAAGAGAGAGAGACTTAATTATAACGCTGACAAAAGTCATAATAATTGCGCGCATGAGCTTTAACAACGTTCTTCGAATCACCGGTATATTTCCCTCTTTCCCCGCATGTACATACATATTTTACCGACTATTCATAAACATGCAACGACTGCAACTTGAAAAAGAAACTTCCGACCGATTTCTTCCATTGGATCGATGTGCAGTCGTAAAGATTTTTTTTTTTTTAAAGCCTCTTTTGTAATCTTGTTATATGAGCACCGCTTTAATTGTATTTTACATTTGAGTAACACTTATAAAACCAATTAAAATTATAATTAAATAAAATAGAGAAAATTATGAAGCATTTATTTTTCTTTTTATCATTTAACGCCAATCCTTGTTAAAAAGAAAATCCAATTCAAAGTGTGAGGGAAGAAAGGTCAGTCTCATCCAGAACATTTCCGCTCGCCATCACCAGTCGCGGGCGTCCGTAATATCGGGCGACTTAATATCGACTTTTTTTTTCTTTCTCACTCTATCTCTCACTATATATCTCTTGGGCAACGTTATTGTCGGGCGTTGTACCGAGCGCAACACATACACACGAAGGCACACGACTTGGCGAAAGGATTATCTACGGCTTCTTTTGCTGCCATCCACTCTCTAACGAACTCGAGCCATGACGACTATGTCAACGACACCATCGCCTCTCATCGTATACGGTTTGCGTCAAAACTCAAACTCTCTATATCTCTCTTTTTATAATATATATCTGAACCCTTTTTATCATGTAATTTACAAGGGACTACTCCCTTATAGTAATATTGCCTTACTCGGCTTTACTCATGGAATATAGGGTATATATGTATGCGCTATTCAAACGGTTCACGTGATGTAGTCGCTGGAAGTGGGTGATGGTGAATCAAGCTGGTGTAAATTCTATTTCATCCAACGTCAAAGGCTCTCTGATATATAGAGCGAACGATAAAAAATTGAGTAATCAAGTTTTAGCATGTACGCTGAGTAATGAACTTCTCGTTTATATAGGTATTGATGTTATTGAAACTTTTATTAAGTGTATGTATGTATGTTGATGTTAGTTTAAAATGAAAAATTTTAATTTTATTGTATTTCAATTTAAAATGACGCATTTGCAGTTTACAGAAAGTTTTATAATTAAATTTTTTTAATATAAGAATTTTTAATTGAATTGAGCTTATAATCATGAGCAAGAATATAAAAAAAAGAGAATTTTAAATTTCGTCAACCATTCAGAGATTAAAAAGAAAAAAAATAATAAGAAAATTTTACGGGCAACCTTGTAACAAGTTTGCTGATTAAGATACGCGACGACAAAACATCAGATCATCTTATTCTTCTTCCTCCTTCTTATATCCTCTTCAAGCCTCTTCACCTAACAGAACAATAAAAAAGCCAGTCGACGAACATAATGACAGCGAGAATCAGATAAACACAACGTAAAGATTCGCCATGTGCCTCGTACTATATACGTAAGACGACTCGACGATCGTATTAATTTTCGAAAAAAAATTTTACAAGAGATTTCGAACACAATGAGTGTCAGCCTCGAATAGAAGAAAAAAGATACAGTACAACATAAAACGCGTAAAATTCACGGTCTCGTCTTCACAATCGTTTAATCTATTTTTAGAAAAGTGAGAGAGAGAAAAAAAACGCATTGTCGTATTTTTTGTACGTGTCTGTATATCTAAGTAGCTTGGAAATAATATACCTACTGTTATACATATATTTATATATGTGGATTGTAAACTTGCATGTATATGTTAGACGTATAGAGTTTATAATATGGTAACTTTAAACCAGAGTGTACCGATTATTATGCCAAGTATAAGTACTCGAATAGCTAATTATTCTTTTCTTTTGCTCCTGTTTTTTTATATATATATATATATATACATATATATTTACTAACAACCTTCACCTCGTTACGATAACCCTTTTTTTTAATATGCAGATTTTTCTCTTTTATGCACAACTATTTTTTTTTCTTCTTCTGACGTTTACTCTGACGTTTATTTCTATTTACCCTAGTTATACAAATGTAATATATTTCATGCATAAAATTAACGCTGGATGTATGACGTTAATTAATTTGAACGTTCAAACGTTCTGATAAAATGTAATCAAGCAGCGCACGAACAGACTTAAAAAGTAGGAGTTAAAAAAAAAAAAACGATACAAACGGTAAACGAGAATTATTAAAAAAGGTTTGTCATCGTATTCGGTTGGGTTAATCTAAACGTACATATACATACCAAACGCCCACTCTATAATGAGCTTAATTTTCATATACACCCGCGGCAGAGGCGTCACCACACTTTTGTACCCGGGGATATACAAAGGATAATTTAAGTTTAATATTTAATTTTTCGGTCCGCGAAAAGTATATGAAAGCCCGGAAGGCTTTACGCGAAATGTGTGTATCTACTCTATACACAGACACGTAACGCATTTCACGTGCACATAATCCATAATCAACAACGTTTTCACTTTCACAGCTCTCGCGCGACTAGGTAGGTAGGTGGTATACATTTTTCATTCGCATTTATATTTGCTATCTTTGCGCCTTCAGGCCTGGTATTACAAGCGCGTGCAGGCTTCAATGCTCCAATTATCGGGAGCTCAGGATTTGTACCAAAGAGAGTGAGAGAGTAAGAGAGTGAATATTCCCTCGGATTATTTATTCCGTTTTGTGTTGGATATATATGCGAGACGATTCAAAAGAGAAGAGAGAAGGGGATAGGGTAATGGAATCGACGTTACTCTCTGAGAGCTTGGCTTTTCGACCTATTCCTTCTTTTTAACACTCTCTGCTTTTATCTCTCGCTTTTGCGAGTGCACAAGTTTTGTTGCACTATAATCTTTTTTTTTTCTTATCACCAGCTAATATACTTTATTTTCTTTCTTTTTTTTTTGTTATGGACGACTGTAACATAGTTTTTTAGAGTATATAGACCTGTGCATTTTGTAAGACAAAGAATGATAATTAAATATAAATTGTAGCATGATATATAAATGGAGAAAAATTTCTTTTTAAAAAATTCCATTTTTTTATAAATACACACAGAGTCATTGTAATTTGTCATGGAACGCATTTCTAAGACAAAAATAAAAAGTAACGAGCAACATAAGCGAGTCACATAAAATTTAAGCGTAAATTATATGCGTTGGTAGAGAGATGAAAAAAAAGAAGAAAAATATAATAATAAAGAAAAGAAAGAGACAAAAATGTAAATGACCGCGTGCTCTATCATTAAAAAAACTGAAAGAAGCTATATGCATGTGCACACAGAATACAAGTATATATGTATAGCTATAAATGCACGCGCTTCCTCCATCAGTGAATAAAAAAAAAAAATCACGCGAGAGATACGCGTAAAAGAAAATTTGCAAGATTACTACTAAAACAAGAAAAAAAAAAAAGAAAAAGAAATACATCTAAGTGAGACGACGACGACGTTGTCGCATCTTAATCGGATCTTGGTAGTATATCGACAAGAGACAAAAAGTTTTATAATATGCGATCGCGTCATCCGGTAAGGTAAGCGTAAGTGTAGAAGCTGGTCTGCACTGCGTAGGATTATAAACGCGTATACCGTCGACTTATTAACGATATTACGCGTATTCGAGTTAAAAGAAAAAATACGACTGTCGAGTAATTTATACCGTAGTTGGTTTGTTAATTTTATATAACAATTTAAAAAAAGATTTTTCTTTTGTTTTCGTATTAATGCATGCAATTAAAATAAAAAAATAAAATAAAATTGTGTTTAATAAATAAAAAAAAAATTATTTCCTTAATAGTAAAAAGAATAGATAAACAAGCAGGTAGATATGTAAACCCAACACCTGAATGAATTCCGAGACGCTTAACGTAGCTGATTTTGTCAGAAAAGTTAAAGACACACATTTAGACACATACATCTACAAGAGATAGAGAAAAAAAATGCGTCAGCACACTCTTCTAAGAAATAAGAGATCGAGGCGCATCCCATTGCAGCGGCAGCAGCTATAAGCACACACACATGAGGTGCAGCGCAGTCGGATAATATATAAAAACGAGACAAGTCGTCTCATCATGAGTGCATACTGCATGTGTATGGAGAGTCAGAGTATATAATATAATGTTGTGGGCGCGAGAAGCTAATGTTTTTTTCATTTCCAACCGTTCTTTCGTGTATATACCAACCCAAGTTAGGTAGGTGGTATGCAAACGAGATTTTGTGTAGAATAAGTAGTCCGGCACACGTAAGATAAGAATTGAATTATACGAAAAGAGAGTACCTATAGTGTATAGTATATATAAAACCGCCAGCGGCTATACTGACTCATCCGGAGTATAACGCGCGCGTTTCCTCGATGTAAGTACGAGAGTCCACTGCTTCTCTCCGGTTTTCTGACCCGAATGGAGACCTGACGACTTGGCGAACTGCTTTTTCCAAGAGAGAAGTTGCCTGTTAAGCTGGATGAGAATATATTTATGGTATAGGAGTAGGGTGGCTTCATGGCTTGAGGTCTGTCTTTGGCGAGGCTCTTTTATGCAACCACATGTAAAAGCCGGTTTTTTTTATAGAGTTACGGGTTTTATTCTGATCGAAGACTGACTGACTGAGAAAATGCTTTTTTTTATGTTGTTTTGATGCATCGCTGAGATGATATGTTTCTATTAGTACTATGTAGGGTAAAGTCTGTGTTTGAAGGGTTTTGAATATTTAAAAGAAAAGCGTTTACTAATCGAGCTAGGTAATGAGATAAAAAATGTTTTAAATGTTTATTCTTTTAGCTTAGCTACTGTTTAAATTTATGCAAATATTTAAGTAGAAGCATTAGTGTAATGGACACATTTAAAATTACTTTATCAGTAAAAAAAAAAAAGAAAATTTAATAAATGATTCTCTGCTTTTTTTTATAAAAAAAATTTTTCAATTCTTGTTTAATCACATTTTTTTTTACTTATCATCATCTCACCGGTAAAACATGAAGAATATTCAAGAACCTTCTAGCACAGTAAATCAATCCGCTCTTCAAAAAGACACATCACTTATGGGGTATGAGGCAAGAAGGAGCTGCTCTTTTAGAAAATTAAGAGTACGTATAAGAAAGCTCGATAGATATAGAGGAGGAAAAAAATAAAAAGGGAGAGAGGAAGTAGGAAGGCGCTGACATGCAAACAAAGAGGCATATACAAGAGCAGAGAGTACCTACCACCCATACACACTTAGAACAAAATCTAATAAAACCAGCCCCGAACTAGCATGCAAAGCACGTAGCTGACGCGCGAATTTTCGCACAGACTCAGCCCACAGGAGAGTGTGTACCTACATATAGTGCGTGTGTAAGGAAGAGCAGCGTGAATAAGTGCGAGTGAGAGCTAAAAGAGAGGAAGGACCTGCTGCTACTGCTACTGCTCTTGGCGTTGAGAAAATGATAAAATTCTCTCTCTCTCGGGCAGAAATTTATTACGCGCCAGAGCAACGCCAAGAAGCTTCTACCCTTTTTCCTCCTCCTTTACTTCATCTTTCTCTACCCTCTATATACCTAAGCGTAAGTATATTTTCTCTCTCACCCTCGTGTATATAAGTACACTTGCTTGGCTTTTCAGCAAGTCGAGAGAAAAAGAAGAGGCCAAAGTGCACAGGGTGTCTACGCCCTAAGGCTACTTGTGCTTGCCATGAGATGAACCAAAAGGGAAAAAAAGGTTAGCATGAAGTAAGAGGGTGGATATAAGTATATGCGGTGTGGTTGAGCTTTGATAATCAACAGATGTAACCACTGTGGGATGCATAGACACTTGTTGTACTAATAAGTAAGTTTTCGGCGCTTCAGGCCACGTGCTTTCTCTTTCTCTTTTGGTTTAGCTATATTTTTTTTCTCTAACGATGGTACTTTTTTTATTCTCTTCTTCTTTTTTCTTTTTTTTTTATTGTCAAGTGTCCGGACTTGTCGCATGACTGTGAAAAAACTCGAGTTTCCAAGTGATTATGTATATTTCCGTGAAGCATGAAAAAAATTTTAGCTGAATATTATATTGGGTAAAATTGGCTTGGAGGAGTTCTGGACACAATTCTTTTTTTTTTTCAAAAAAAGAATATTCGCACAGAGTTGAATAGAGGTTTTATAAGTTGAGAAAATTTCAGTTGGGTGGAGAAAAGTTTATGCAATATTACTTTTGAATGGAAAATTTCTAATTTTACTTTTCTTAATTGTCATTTCGCATGTACCTACTAGACAATATATTTATATTTTAAACTTCCTTTTTGCTACTATTATTATATGGAAAATTTATGCAAATGGTCCAATTTAATAATATAAATTGAAATCGTAATATATTTTAAATGTAGTTTTAAGGTAAATTGAAATCACATACATAATTTATTTTAAGAAAACAAGTTTGTATAAAAACAATTTTATCATATTTTTAAAATTACAGTTTGTTGTTTATGGCTTATTCGATAATTTAGCTAAATTGAATTTTTAATAAATGTTTGTTTAACAACAGCTTATTAATTATAATAGCTAATCAAATATGAATATCATTTCAAACAATTATTATTCAAATATTCAATTTAAAAATATCTATCTTCAAACATATAAAGTGTTTAATATATATTCATCTATTGTGGTTGAAACTCTAACTTATTCTATATCAAGAAAATTATCTTACTTTTCCATTGTAATGATATTCTTTTCATCATAAAAGTTAGTCTCTCTCCCACCCAAGATTCAAAATTGAATTAAAAAACTTCCTTCGAGCCATTAAACTTTTAATCTTCAAAAATGTTATTTAAACCGTTTCCTATACCTATATGTATACAGATATCCTTTCCCAATCCAGGAAGTATAATATATCCAGTCACAATTAAACCTAACAAAACTCCAATCGACAAATCTCCCTCCCGCACAGAGAAGAAATAAATCTCGGTGAAATCATTAATCTGGAATGCGTTGTTGCTGTTGTTGGTGGTGGTGGTCAAAACCTCGAGAACTCGCATAAACGATATATATAACGATCGTTCTTTTTAAAACAACCGATATAAAATACTCAAAAATTTTTTGCAGACCTCTTAGCCAACTGTCTACGTGGGGTCCACCAATTTTTGATTTCACGATCAGACAATATAATATATCCAAACAAGTATAGGTATACCTATATATAATAGTCAAGCCACCATACAACTAGCCGCAAAATAAAATTTTCATCTCTCTCAGAAATATAATCGCTTGAATCGCCATAGCCATAAATTCGTTACAACCACGTGTGCTACTTAGGGCACACATACACATATATAAACACAATGTCCCTGCCTGACTCAGCGCTTAGCAATTTCTCGCACACGCGCACATTATATATAATATACGCGCGCACGTGGACGAGTGTTCTAATTCGATTTTCAATAATTTTACCTCGCTTTATATTATGTACACCAACTTTTTTTACCTTTCATATGCGGTGATGTATATATAAATTTATAGATGTGCTGTACAGATGCGCGACGAGAAATCGGTAAAGTAAGTGTGTGTATGTGTGCGTAGGTATATTGTGTCACCGACCTCTGAAAACTAGTTTGCGCTCTCGTCGTTTTATTCTTGTCGTATCAAAGACTTGATCTTTTCATACTTTTGCCTTATGCTATATTTATACTTCACAAAAGTATCTACTATATAGATTGGAGACGCGCGAGACCGGAAATTATATTGCAGCTTCGATATTAATGAAAAACTTTCCTTCGAAATACTTCTAGGTATATAAGTAAGTATATACTTATCGATCGGTCTACCGATAGCGTTTTGCGCGCGCGATTTTATAATAATACTCTCAAAATTTCGTGTGAAATGATCGACAAGAGAATGAGAGAATTATAAGAAAGATAAATGAACTAATTGGATATATAGGATATGTAGGTATATCGGCGAGTCATGCTAGAAAGGCGTTACACCGCAAATTATTACATAAAACACGTAACACACGAATATGTACATACCTATCGTGCCTTCTCAATACATAAACTCTTCAAAGTTTCACCTATTTCATTTTCTATACCTACATTGTTATTTTTTAAAAGTTTCAGATGTAATAATAAAGATTGCGTAATATATTCGATCGCATACCGATCGCCAAAGACAAGATGACTTCCATATACGTAATTAGTGATTGATCAACAAAGAAAAAAAAAAGAAAAAAAATTGCTTAATAAGCAAAGAGTCAGGTATCAGTGGGTCAACCGTCACCCACTAAATTTCACCGTGTTGCTGCAGTGCACAAGGAAATAAAAAAAAAATTGGACACATAAGTGTGTGTGTGTGTGTGTGTGTGTGTGTGTGTGTGTGTGTGGTGTGTGTGTGTGTGTGTGTGTGTGTGTGTGTGTGTGTGTGTGTGTGTGTGTGTGTGTGTGTGGCACAGGAAGTAAAACGAGTGTATAGTATAGCTGGGTATAGATATACATGGCTCACGCAAGCGCAAAGAACTTTTTAGCCGACTCTCTTTCTCGAGAACCCTATAGTACACAATATAATGCACACTGCTGCTGTTGCTGCTGCTGCACGCGCCTACCAGACGCGCGCTCGTTAATGTGTGTCTTCCACCTGCACGACCGACTAAAAGAAGAGGGGCGCACATCCACAGGTAAAGTGTATAATGCAAAGTGTGAGAGGGGGGGGGAGAGAATGAGCATCAGAGTGTGTATAAAGGAGAGAAGAGCGAGCGTCCTTTTCTAGTTTCTTTTTCTTTGTGTGCTGCTGCGGCGGCGGCGTATAAGTTGCTTAAGCCTATGGTGCGACTTGTAATAGACATTGCATTTGGGAATGGGGCCAACGTTGCTACCACGATGGGGTTTTACTGTCAAAGGACAAGGCGCTTCTTTTTTTTTTTTTTTTTTTTTTTTTTTGCAGTGGATTGCTATGAATTGTATAGTTGTTGGAAACTGAGCTACAACCAAATTCTTTACTCTGTACATAAATAATACTTATTTTATTATTTTTTAAATAGGTAAAAAAAAAAAAATTATTTGACTATAAATAAGTATTTTATATATGTCGTACATGTATGAATATGGGTTATAAAAGTGTTGCCTCATCAGATCGTTGCATTGAATATGTGTGTTTCTCTGCATCGTCATGCATACTTTAAACGTGACTTTTCATATTTTTAACAGCGTGTGTGCAACTACTACACACCAACTGTCTATACACAGCCGTCATTGTTGTATGTATATATTATTGTTATGGATGAGCCGGAAAGAAGAACCAAACAATATAACCCATAACTTTCACCAATGAAATAATGAAAATTTTTAGAAACACGCGAAACACACGTACCTATACCTATAATGTATCTTTTATATTATAAGCCGTTCGGGTATGAAATTGAACAAGGAATTCACAAGCACGATAATTTTAAGCCTATATATACTACCAGACTTTGGCTTAAACGAAATAAAATAGTCGACGAACTTTTTTAACCGACGTACGAAGCTCTCAATTCCCGAGGGAGAAAACTTCAGACTGCCAGAAAACAACAGGTTGCAAAATGAGAGCTATTCGTACTACCCTTTGCCAAGTCCATATTATGCGTTTTGCTCTTCTGATCTCACGATATCATGAGAAAGTCGATGTGACGCTACACCCGGGGAATAAGTTTTGTAAAATATGTTACATATATTTTTTTTATTTTTTGTATATTGAAGGTGTGAGCCAGGGGAATATAAAGAAGCATATATCGTAGCAGCAATAGCAGTTTTTGGTTTATATGCGTCGAGGCTCTTGGGGTGTATACAGGAAATTCGATACGACTATAATATATAATGCGCATGCATGGAAGCCACGTCGTCGTGGAATCCGGCGTGGAATGCATTGTTGGAAATTTTGCTGATGGAGTATACATATATAGGTATAATGTAATATCAACAAGAGCTACACAACAGCAGCAGCAGCTGCACGAATTCTGGCAAAAGTGTGCGTTTTTGAATTTGAAAAAATTAAAAATAAATAAATTTGTACGTGCATATTTTGAAGCGCAATCATATTCACAATAATATGTAAGTCTATTGGAAATTATATATGTTTAATATTATAAATGTATTACGATTACAAGAACTATAAACAATATATGCGTGCCAAAGTTATGTACATACACGTGTGTTGTGTAATCTAATGAGCTTATGAAAATTATTATATGTGTATGAAAAAGAAAAAAAAAATGAAATACAATCGGTATGTATCGCTGATCACTTTCTCGCCTGCATTTTTTTAAAGAGAAAATCAAACACAATGAATATATATGTACGTATTGAAATATATAGCTATATCCTCGAGGCGCAATTGCTATTATATACTAATCAAAAAGAGTTTTTAAACAACGTAATATGGTACCGATAACACATACACATACACTCACACTCACATTTGGATTTATTTCGTTTATAATTTAGCAGTGTGTTGATATTACGCGAATTGCTCAAGTAAAAGGATGATGGATTGATATATAGCTGTAGTGTGTACGAGCGCGTGAAAAATTATTTCGCAATGCGGAAAAACGCGTTTTCGCTTTATAAGTTTTTTTTTTCTTTTTTTTTCTTCTTTTTCGTTGTTGTTTCGATGACTAGTGCCTTAGGCGTTTAGTTATATATAGTTTATATACATTGGATGCATCGACGCGAGGACGTTCTTTTTTTTGCTTTTTTTGCTGCTTTTTTTCGCGTGAGGGAATGATTTAGCGGGATGGTGTTTAAAGCGGCGTGATTTTAGCGCGATAATAGCTGATTGGACGGCTCGCTCTCTCGATTTCCCCTAATTTCCATTATCGTTTCGTGTTGGGAAAGTCTTTGTTGCGAGGAGCTCTTTACTCAAGGTAGTTAAAAAAAAAACTACGTTTATAAAAAAAAAAAATCTTTGTTTTATGACTGACAAGCAAAATACACACAATGATGAGTATATCAAAATTGAAATTCGAAAATGATTTAATTTCTTTGTTGTTATATGGTAAAAAACACTTAAAATATTTTGATTTCTATCGAAGAGTCAATTGTTTTCTTGGAAAAAAAAAATTAGCATAAATTTCACATTAAAATTTGATGAAACAATTATACGTACAGCACTTAAAATTTTATCGATAAACTATATTAAAAAAAAAAAACACTCAATGTTTTCATCAGAATTCCTCTGTTGCAATAAAAAAATAGTTTAAAGATAAATAATCGTACATCAAATTATACAAAAACTCTAGCAATATGTTTCAAATATACGCAATAATTTTTTTTTCTTCGATAATACAAAGAAACAAAAATTCTCTTACTCGTTTCAATTACATGTCTTAGATCTGTACGTTCTAGCACGTATTAAATCTACAGACAAACCAATCTTTGTATACATATATAAAACAACATTGACAGACTAAAGGATAGCTGGACTATAATACAAGCATGCTGATTGCAAGAGCAACTCTATCTCTCTCTACCTCTTTACTATACCATAATATATAGCAGCGTCATATAATGCGGGTGTTGTGTGTGGTGAGCTATTCGCTCCGGGGTCCAGCTAACTCGATTTCGCGCGAGCTCTCTCTACACTATATGCATATTCATACGTAGAACTGCGCATACTATAGACAACAATGCCCGAGCTTGTGTGTGTGTGTATACCTTACATACGTACATACTGCCTATTGCGTATATACCCACGTTAGCGGATTGATAGGAAGATAAAAGCCACAAGAGAGATAGAGATAGAGACAGAGAAGAGGCGCGAGTTTCGTTGTTGTATATATAGGGGAAAGCGGAGGCATTGCGTAATTTACTCGTGCGCGTGTATGTATATACGGAGACACATCGGGGACCCATAAGATAAGCGAGCGATCATTCCCTATGGTGAGGAGAGCTTCGCGCCTGATAATTATGATTATCACCCCTATACATTATATATGTGTGTGATCGCGTGTCTATGTTGCGAAAAATCTCGGTGCATATAAGAGATTCGTATAGGTATGGTGTGAGTGCAGTCCTGCGTGTCTCCGACTACGAAAGCCTATGCTTCTTTTTTTTGGATTATCGCGGTATAAACTGAGGATTTTAGGATATGTGTGGATTAATAGAAGGTGCATAAAGAGCTGTGTAGTTGATGGTGATATTTCATAATTTTAAAAGTTTGAGAGGATATTGTGGATGGAAGAAACAAAGAGAATTTATATTTGTATTTTTTTTTTTTGCTAAATGGCCTTGGACTGTGGGCTTGCGTTTTTATTTCCAGTTATGGCGGATTTGATTTTAATTACTCTGTGGAATATTGCGAAAAGTCGAGAGGACACTGGCGATTGAATTTTTATACGTATGAAGAGGGAAGAAAAAAATGTAAAATAAACGAGTGATGTGTCAGACAGTTAAGATTTTTAAAGACTGAATAATTTTAATTGTAATTTAGTATAATAATTGTCTGTGATTAACTTAAATAAAGTTGGTAATGTGTATTTTATTTATATAAATTTATTTCTTATTAATAATATTGTAATTTAATGCAAATTATATTATAAAAATATTAAAATTATACATTGTTAATTATTCATGTATAGCAAAAAAAAGTTTTGCCCTCGATAATTTGAATTTAAATGTGGCATATATTTATGTATTTATGACGTAAAACATAAAAGAAATAAGTATAGTTTAAAAAACATAGTTTAAAACATATTTTTTTTTATTTTAACTTGCTCCTTTACAATTTTTCATAAAATCTATTTTAAGACGCTAGAGATTTAAAAGTTCAAGAAAAAAAAATTTTTTTCTCTCAATTTTCTCTGTAAAAGAAGAAAAAATAAAAAATTTGCACAAAAGTATTTATAAAAGTAAGTTATAAATTAATTAAATTAGTTAGTAAAACGATGCATAGGAACGTAATTGGAATTTTTAACGAACCCATCTTTTGCAGCACTGCTTTAAATAAATTTTTTTTTTATAAGTCGTGCGTGGACCAGTCGGTAGAGCGCCAGGGGACAACGCGGCTTCAGGAGTCTTAGTTCGGTTTTCCGTCTGATTTGTAATCCGGCGGTAAATGAACTATGACACCGTATATGTGTAATGATGTAAAAATGTCATAAGTAGCAACAAAAAAGTCAAAGGGTTGTAAAGCCCGTATAATAATTAATAAATAAATAAATAAATAAATAAATATACGATTTTTCGTAATATGAATAATGCACCATGCCCTTTAATAAAGTTCTCGTGATATTGTTCTATCTCACTTGAATATCCATACTAATTAAATTTGACATTGCATTAAAGATATACAACCATAACGAAATTTAACGATCTATATTAATTAATAATCAAAAATAAATAAAAATAACTCGATCAAAAGTTTGCCAAACTTATATTACCGAAAATTTCAATTCACACACACAATCAACAATATATCGACAAACTTTTGTTATTTCCGCTTTCCAAAAGTTAACCCAGCTTTACATATTAATTAAATACACACACACACACAAACTCATCTCCACAACTCCCACGTGTAAATAAAAATTTATTTATACAAAAAATACATAAAATCTATAAAAACGTGACGAGCACTTACTTTTTTATCCAATACCATAAATCTAGCAATAAAACAAATCCAGTACAAAGCAATAATATTTCGAAAAACTTTCGCCTTCAATGACGAAGTATAGTATAGAGACAACGCGCGCGAGAGTAAAGAGGGAAAAATTCGTGGGAAACAGGTAGGTATATAAGATGCGTCATCATATAGTAACAGAGTGGACGGCGGCCTGACTTTTTCAAGGCCAGAATACAGACAGGCACGTCTTGAGGTCTGCTGTATATATAGGTAGTAGGCCCCAGAGGGTATATGGACAGCAGGGGGAGATGAATGGTCGAGCTGTATAGTACCTGTGCGGCTGGAAGAGAAAAAGAAGAAGAAGAAGAAGAAGAGAAAGAACGCGACGTCCATAGGACTACGTCTTTACGGCTGCGTAAATAGAAAAGCATTTTTCAACTTGTTCCCTCTTTTCCCGGATAATGCCGCATCGCGATGGGGGAGAGAGGGAGTTTCTCTGCTTCTCACGGGCATGCACTTTGTGCCGTGTATATATAGTAGTCATCCTCTGCTTTGGAAATATACGAAGAGGAGAAAGGAAGCTTATAATCTTAAAGAAGATACAGGTGGGATTCCAAGCTATAGTCTTCTCTCTCTATACTAAGTATACGCCAGATGGAAAATTTTTGGAAGATTCTTATATAGCTGTCAGATACGATTTTTACATAATCCTACCAATGTCAATGTCAGCATGTATATACCTGTAAGGATCGATGTTTTGTATATATGATTCATTCACCTTTTTTTTTTAACGGTTCTTACTGCTACTGCTACAATAAAAAAAAATTCAACATAAAACTGCTGTTTTTAAAACAAAAAATTAAATAACATAAGTATCCTGAATGCGTCACACGAGTTCAAGCTCTGTAAAAATGTTAAAAAAGAGAAAGAAAGAAAAAAAGAAGAGAAAAAAGTCGCGAATCGTAAGAGCTAAAGTCTCCAGGTATACATGCAGGTATTAAGCAGAGAAAAAGAGCGCGGGTCTCTAACGAAATGGCCGCATGCGCGGGCGGGCGCCCGAGCCGTTACTCGAGCAACCTCGAATTCAAAACAAACGGCTCGGGAGAGCTGTGCTATACCTATAGGCATATTATACACACACACAACTGGTTATCCAAAGCCGCCCACGCGGCCTACTGTCGCTCGTATATATTTATATATTTATATCCATTTGCCACGCATACAACTTGTAAGTGAGAGCCAAAGGAGTAGCAGCAGCAACAGCACTCTTATCCTCGAAATAAGAAAATAAGAAAAAAAAAATAAGAGCGCAAGATTTTCGCAAAGTCGCGAGATAAAAAGATTATATTCTATGTACGTGTGCATAGGTGCGCCTCATCTTCAATGAGCTTATATAGCTATACGAGAAACAAAGAGAGTAAAAAGAGAGAGAGAGAGAGGATAAGAAGAGAGGCGCATCCAGGGAAAAATTCGTTGGCAGTGGGCTGTATACAGGAGTGCTTCTCCTCCTCCATGAGCCTTCTGTGAGAGGAGAGTTATAAGACACGGAGCAGAGCTACCTATATCCTATATACGCGGAGGCCCGGGTCAAGGAACCGAGAAAGGGCCCTCCTGTTCTCTCTCTCTCTCACTCCATCACCTCCTCTCTCTTTATTTCATTCTTGCTGTATATATATATATATATTTTATATACATAGGCCCAGCTCCGCGTGCCCACGACTTCTTCTTCCGTTTCTCTTCGTTTTTCCCTCTTTCTCTCTCTCTCTTTCTTGGAGCACGTTTTTCAGGGATATACACGTGAAATTTATTGCCATTCGCGATGATGGCAGATCTATAGCACTGGAAGGATATTTTTCTTTTATTTTTACAATACAAACTTTCATGGTATAGGTATATAGATGTGAATCTGGTTGTTTCGATATTGTCAGGCTTTTAAACTTTCGATTTTCGAAAGTTTCTTATTGATAAAATTACGAGTGTTTTGTTATTGAGTGTTTTAATAGAGAGGGAGGATCATTTTAGAGATAACAAAGTGTTTTGATACACTAAATATTGTTTCTTTTTTTTTAAATACTGATTATTTTATACATTCTGTGTCTGTTTTAATGCTGTGTTTACGAGAGGCTGTTTTTAAAATTTATGAGCAATTGTATTTCGCTTAATGGTGGTGAATTAATGATGGTGTGTAAGAGGCTATACCTATATAGAAGTGAAGTCTACTTTTTTTTTTAAGTTAAGAAAATCAGAGGAAACTTTGATAAGATATACGTGAATCATTTTAATTTTAAATGGATGATTATATATATATGGCAGAAATATTCGATCCTTAATTCTGATATGTATCAAGTTATTATAAGTTATATCAACCAGTTGTTTGAATTAATCAACAAGTCATTCTACTTTTTTTCTTCTTTAATACACACAAATTTTTGTATTTATTTTACAAGGTAAAAAAATGATAAATCTTATGGCAAATTTGTAGACACTTTAAATGTTTAACAAAGTTGGTTAAAATCCATAAGTTTGATTGTTTAAATCAAAGATAATCAAAGTGTCAATATGTACGTTAGTTATGATTGGTTGTTTATTATGTTAACAGGAAAAACCAACAATAGAACACTGATAACAAAGAGTCATTTAATTACTTAGCGCATCATCAAAGTACACAATACCAATAAAAAAAACACATGTCACTAAAAAAGAAAGAAAAAAATATAATGATTTTTAAATTCCAATAAAAGTATGCGAACCTGCAATCTATAAATTAGCATTCGATTTACTCAAAGAGCGATAATATAAAGACCGGCATACTTTATAGGTATAGCATAGTTTCTCATATACGATAAATAAAAATAAGCCTCAAAGCCATAGGAAAGAAATAATATCCATACGAAGATCTCGAGCGATGCAAACCTTTACTCAACAACTTCCTGCCGGTAGTTCTCCGTAAAACCATCAAAGCTACCAGTAGATACGTATGTACAAAAAAATCACGCTCTTAGCGATCTATTCCACCTGCACGTTTCGTTCCACACAACACACAACAACACAAGAAAAATAAAATCTGAAACTCAACAACTTAAAAAAAAAAAAAATAAAAAAGAAAAGCAAAATTGCAACGTCTTATCTCGTAGCAATAAAAAAATAAACATCACTTAAAAACGTGCAAGACGCGCGGGAGAACAATAAAAAAAAAGTCGCAGCAACAGCTTACATACATATAAACATACATTCATATGTACATACATACATACAAAACACACCATCGTCGGAGGAAACAGGATCCGGCGTAGGTATAGAGAGAAGACGCGGACGTCACGCGGGTGTGCATACGTAACGAGCGCGACGATGCAGCGATCGCGCGCGCGGGGTCGGCTGTATGGTGTAGACACACACATATAGGTATATATACATTCGCCCAAGAATACCTACCAATATCCCCGTAGGTAGATAGGAATAGGATAATATATAGAGTAAGGTGGAATATCAAAAAAGACTCACCTGCGACGAGCTGCAGCGCCGCAGACCGCATCCTCCGGCGTATTTGTGTAGTGTCCTGGCCCTGCTACTTCTGCTTCTGTTGTTGTTGTTGTTGATGGTAGGTATAGGTACAGCCGCCCAGTAAGGACGGCTTTTATGTATCCTTACACACTCGCGCACACACACCTTATCTCTTCTTGCACTTGCTAAACACAATAATAATCTATCCTGCTGAGAGATACCTCTATTGGTATAGGTATATACAATGAGAGTATGAACTTGATATATTCATTCTTCTCCTTACTTCTTTGCTTCTTATAGGTATTATTATATTCTCTCGTATAAGGTAAGTAGTTGGAAGCCGCGGGATCTCTGGTTACCGCGCTGACTCAGCCCCGGTCCGCGGTCCGGCAAACACGATCATCGACACACGCGACTCTAACCCGTGCTGAGATCCACCGTATCGTTTGGATCTACACTTTCTAGTTATACTGATTGATTTGGATCTTTACCTGCAGCTCACCTGCCAGGTATATACATACACACACGTGATGGTTGATGGCCCAGCAGCTTTTTATTCTTGTGTTTGTCGCTGCTAAAAACTGGTGCGCGTGTTTTCGCGCACGACGACGACAACAACGACGGCCGCCTTCACTATTTTACTTTCACGGATATATGCGCTCAGGTCGACAGCGAGGGCCGAACTGCCGCCACCGCGAAAGAGCGAGTGCTGCTGCGCGCTCACCGCTGGCTGCTGCTGCTGACGATGGCGGGCGGTGGCGGTGCAGAAGAGAGAGAGAGAGAGAGAGAGAGAGAGAGAGAGAGAGAGAGAGAGAGGAACGCTTGCTTCTCTCTCTTTCTCTTTCTGCTTTAGGTGTGCGCGCGCTTATGCTCCGTCTTTCTCTCGCTTGCTCGCGTAGGTATATATTTTATACACGCTCACTGTATACTGTATACATAGGTGCAACTCATGAGAGCCCGCTTACCTGCGAGAGGAGAGAGAGAACGCGCGGCTCGCTCGCGAGGACCTGGAAAACGCGCACGGGGCTCTCTTCGGATTTCTCGAGCTCACCGTTTCTCTTTCCCTCTCTCTTTTTTTCTTTCTCTCTTTCTCTTGCTTGCTTGCTTACTTACTTTCTTGTCAGGTTTTTCTTTCGCTCTCTTGCTTGTATATACTCTCTTATATGCAGCTACTGACGCCCCCACCTTTGCGCTTTACCGACTTATATGTGTATGTACCTACAAATCTTCTGTCTTTCTCATATTCTTTCCCTTTTCTTAAGTTTATGCTTCTTTGCACTCGCGCTCCAACTATCCTATACCTATACGTTATCTTGAGTGTGATGCCTACTTGAATACCCCTCAACTATACTTATACTTAGGTACTTACTTGCCCTTTTTTTTTGTCTGTATGTTTTTCCATCTTTTAACCGCTCTTTTTCTCGCTTCATCTTTCCCTTTTGCAATTTACTTTTTGCTTGTATACCTTCAAGTAAGTATATATAAGGATTTTCTTTTCTTTCTCTCAGTTTGTTCTTTTGTATATACCTATTGTAAATTTTCCATTTTAACGATTACCTTTTATTTTTCTTTTCTCTACGCGAGCAATTACAATTTTTTCTTTCTTTAAATTTTTTTCTTTTTTTAAATGCGCCTGCATTTAAACATTGGAAAATAACTAAATTTTTTCCTATGCCAGCGAAACAACGATTATTTACAAAGGTAAACTGACACCTCTATACCGCTACAGAAGCCATCATGAGTCCACGCGGTATATAGTTGCCGATGTTTGCTCATCATGTTGAATCGGTATAGTTACCAGCCGCGCGAGTAAAAAACCACCTGGAACACAGAATAAACCTTGGATGCTCACGTATAAACTCACGTATATTCATAAGGACATATAGGTATATACAACAACAATTGTACTCCCTACCGGTTAAATACCGCTCGGAATACATAAGTATATGTATACCACACCGGCAGATAATAATAATTGCAAGGCTTTTAACTACATGATCGCGAAGGACCGGATTTTCCCTCAGCCGTCTCTCTCCCTCTCTTTCTCGCGGAATGCACGCTTTTATTCCCCTGATGCCTATACTGCTACCTACCTACTCGCTTATATATATTATATATAGGTGTACCAACTACATATCCTCGAAGAGGGGAAAAACTGCTTTGCGAGATTCCCTCAGTTTTTCAAGGACACGCGTGGCGCGCATATGCCTCCCCCGTAAAATACACTACACGTACATATACGTACACGGTTGGTACCTATATAGATATAAAGTATTATAAAGTAAGTGCTCTCTCAGCAGGGACCGGATGATAATGATGATGAATTGCTAAGCAGACTATACGTTATATTGTTATTGTTTGAATGGAAGGTCGCGATAATTATAGATGAATTAGCCGTGATTTCATTGTACGAAAAAAAAGAAAATATATAAGAAAAATTAAATCCTAGGACACAACTGCGATTAAATTTGAAGCAATTTTTAATTTGCTACATCTAACAACACAATCGTACAAGTCAGATTTGAAAAAAAAAATAAAAATAAAGAAAAAGAGAAGAAATGAAATAAAATAAAAAATAAAAGAATGAGGAAAGAATCGGTCTCGTTTGTCCATCACAGGCGGGCCATCGTATATAGGTATAGTAGCATCATTAAGCGCGTCGCGCTCCGAAACCCGTGCGCGGGTCTCCGTATCGCAAAGCACCGTTGCTTCAGGCCGCCTCCCCCCCTCCTCCCCTCTTCACCTCTTCTTATCCTCACATATAGCCGTAGGCTAATCGTCAACGACCGAAAAAGAAGCCGCGACTCTACTTCTATACTGTCCACTTGTAAAAGCAGCTTTTTTTTTTTTTTTTTTTTACAAAAACGTTGCCGTAAAATTCTTGCTTGAAAAGAAAACAAGATTACATAAACATACATTCATATACATATTTTACATATGCGAATAATTTAGGAAAATAAGGCTTAACGTATTGTACGTACGTGTGTTGCTTTGCTCTTCTGAGATAAGACAGAGATCAAAAATTCGCGCATATGTATGTATTATACTACTTGTTATGTTATGCGAAAAGTTTAGGAGAAACAAGAAATTTACCTATACTGACGGTTGAATGATAAGACGGAAGCTGGAAATGGATAAGATTGCGATCGGTATAAGGATCGGACTGCTGTTGCGGTGTGGAGGAGGCCGTTATGGTATTTACCGTTTTGGCGGCTCGTGTGTGTGTGTGTGTGTGTGTATAGCCCGGCTATTCTGCTGTCGGACTATACTGACTCTTGGGACATGTTGTTCTCTCTGTACAGTGAATTTCAATGAGCCGGCGTTTCAATGCTTGATCGAGACAGCAAGTCGAAAATTTTTCATCTCGTTACCGCGGTTTCTTGTATGTCTTGGAAAAAAGAGCGTAGAGATGAAGCTTTTACTAAAGATTCGATGGAGATTCTTGTTGGCATGTTTGTATGGATACTGAAATGATCAGAAAGATATTTGTTATATAAATATTTATGCCTAATGTATTAAAATACCAATCAATAAATTTTCTATTTGAATATTTATTGATATTAAAATAAAATAATAGATAATTATACAATGTATATTTTTACTCCAGTTATTTAGCTATTTTAGCTTTTATCCAAGTAAGCTATATATAAAGAATACCGATTTTAATTTTCATAATCAGACAAAATTATATTCCGCGAAAATTAAGAAAAAAAATTAATGTTAAATGTTATTCTGACTAGAAATAATTAAAGAAATCGAAAAATAATAGTAAAAAAAATAACCTCTGCCGTGACAATGTTCCCAGAGGGACATTGCCGTGACCAGGATTCGAACCTGGGTTACTACGGCCACAACGTAGGGTCCTAACCACTAGACGATCACGGCTATCAGAGGACGTGAATTTTCGTGCTTACGAGCGTCACTTCAAGCCCGGAATATACCATATGACATTTTATCACCTTTATTTTATTTTTCTTGACTTTTGTTGACGATCTCTTGGCAAATTATCAAGAGATGTTTCGTCTTATGCTTAGCACACTAACAAATGAAGTATAATTGACCTTTGGTTTATTTTTACCTCTCGAGTTATTCGACTAGAGACATCTCTGTTTTAAAATTTGGATGAGTATGATAAGTATTTGATACCGATACCGACATGTGATGCGATTTTGATTAAAATTTAAAGTTTACTTATTTTTTTTTTAATTTGCAAAGTGTCATTTGATAAAACTTATAAAAAAAAATTACATAGATTAATTAATTTTTTTAACAACATTATCTTTTCAAATAAATATTCCATTTTCAATATATAAAAAAATATTAATCAGTAAGTAGTTTGGTTTAAAAAGAAAACATTAAGTTTTATAAATTTATCTCATTAATTAATAATAATATTTACTGTTTACATAAAATTATAAAAATACTTTAATATCGCTATCAATTTGTCGTTTATGACATTCAATTGTATACTTGCAGATATAAATAAACATATTTGCTGGATGCGCTAAATATATTGATAAATTGAATTGATATGTGCAAGAAAGTGCATAAGAGTCGATAACAAAGTTTTCTGTCCTTTCCATGTCTTTCTTCAAAACCACCAGAAAAAAAAAATTAAGTTCAAATGTGTAAATTGTAAATAATTTCGTAAAAACGTTATAACAATAAAATAAAAATGCTGGTGAGAAGCAGTCAAATTCCGCTTTCAGCAGCATTAAAAAATAGGTATGAAATTAATAGTGAAAATAAGTGATAATACATTTTAGGGAACATAACCTTAATTTATTTTTATGTTTAAGGTTGAATTTAAAACAACCTTATAGTTTCAGTAAATAATTTTAAAAAATTATATTTTACTTTGATATTCACACTTCAAAAATTTACATTATACATTAAATTAAAAATTTATCCATAAAAAAAATTTATGTTGCATCATGTGTTCATTAGTTTACAGTGATAACGAGTTTCTTATTAATTATATGCTGTTTTCAGTGGTGCTCAAAATAAATTTCATTATGTATTACAAAAATGTGGATATGCAACAACTGTAAAAACACCAGATCCTACAAAATCATCAAAACCAACAGTGACTCCATTTCCTCCATTATCAGAACCAGTGCCTGGCTTACCTACTCCAATTTATTCAGATGCTAAAGAAGATAAACAAGTTACAGAAATTACAACTTTGTCAAATGGCTTGAGAGTTGCATCTGAAAATCGTTTTGGCCAATTTTGTACAATAGGAGGTAATTAAAAAATTGATTGTAGATATAAATGTTTTATAACTGTGCATGCATAACTAATTTTATATACATTTTTTTTCAGTTTTAATTGATTCAGGTTCTCGATATGAAGTTGCTTATCCAAGTGGTATATCTCATTTTCTTGAGAAATTGGCTTTTAGTGTAAGTTTTGCTTTTATTAGTTAATTTACTACAAATTACTAAATCTAATAAAAATTTAAATAATTTCTAGTCAACTAAATCATTTGAGGATAAAGATAACATAATGCTTGCATTGGAAAAACATGGTGGTATTTGTGATTGTCAAGCTTCGCGTGATACTTTTGTATATGCAGCATCTGCAGAACGTAATGGCCTAGATAGAGTAACTGAAATTTTAGGAGACATTGTTTTAAGACCAAGAATAACAGAAGATGAGGTAAATAATATTACAAATAAAAAAACTATTCATTTTTATTCTTATACTGTTTTAATTCAAATAGGTAAATATTGCGAAACAAATTATTCAATTTGAACTTGAAACACTTGCTACTAGACCAGAACAGGAATCCATACTCATGGACATGATTCATGCAGTGAGTCAACAAATTAATTTAATTCAAATAAACTGTATTTAATTAAATGTGTATCTAATAATGAGCATCTTTTAGGCTGCCTACAGAGATAATACATTAGGATTACCAAAAATTTGTCCAGAAGGAAATGTTGATAAAATTGACAGAAAAATTCTATTTACCTATTTAAAACATCATTACACTCCAAAAAGAATGGTTGTTGCTGGTGTTGGTGTAGAACATAAACGATTAGTTGAAGCTGTTGAAAAGTAAATAAACTTATAAATAATTTAAAAATAATTTTAATGGTACAATTAATAGCTGTTGTATAAAATTTTTCTTTAAGGTATTTTGTTGATCAAAAACCATTGTGGGAACAAGATTCTAGTCTTATTATATCTGATAGATCAAAAAATTTTGTTGACGAGTCTATTGCACAATACACTGGTGGTCATATTGTGGTACATAACATACTCTATTTTTTTTAACTGGTCAAATATTTTTTATTAATTATTGCTATTTTATTTTGCAGGAAGAATGTAATGTTCCAGTTTATGCTGGACCTAGTGGCTTACCTGAATTGTCACATATTGTCATTGGTTTGGAAGGATGTTCGCATCAAGATGCCGATTTCGTTCCTATGTGTGTTTTGAACATGATGATGGGTGGAGGTGGTAGTTTTAGCGCAGGTGGTCCAGGTAAAGGCATGTATACGCGGCTGTATACGAATGTCTTAAACAGGTTAGTACTTAATTTATTACGATTAAAACAATTGTTCTATATGCTAATTTTAATAAATCATAAATTTTAGATACCACTGGTTGTACAGTGCTACGGCATACAATCACGCATATGCAGACACTGGTCTTTTCTGTATTCATGCATCTTCGACTCCATCTCACGTTAGAGAAATGGCAGAAGTTATTGTTCATGAAATGGTTGCCATGGCCGGTGCTATGTCTGACTGTGAATTAGCTGTAAGTATATATAAGTTATTCTCTTTGCAATATTCAAATATTAATTTTTAAAAATATTTAATTATAAAAAATAAATATTAAATTTTCAGAGAGCCAAGAAACAATTGCAGTCAATGTTATTAATGAATTTAGAACAAAGACCAGTCGTTTTTGAAGATATGGGCCGACAAGTTTTAGCAACTGGTGTTAGAAAGCGTCCAGAGTTTTTCATACAAGCAATTGGTTAGTTATTATTAAAAGAAAACCATTTAATGTTAACATTAATATGCATAAGAAATTTTTTTTTTATATAATTTCGTCAAATTTCAGAAAATACGACAAAGGATGACATTGTGCGAGTAGCTCGTCGCCTGCTTAAGTCACCACCGAGCGTAGCTGCTCGCGGTGAGGTCAGACACGTGCCAAACATCACGGATATTCAAGCCGGTTTACTGGATGCGCATGGTCTTGTTCCGGGCTCGCGTAGTAGGCTGTCGCTTTTTCGTTGATGACTCCAAAAGAAACGCATCTAAATTGTTTAAATATTTTTCCCGAAGTATCGGAATGTTGAAGACGAAACCGTGAAAGTAATCGAGACAAATGAGTTAAAGTAATAAAAAATATATAACGATAAGAACTTTGCTAATCAGTTAATGTAGGTGTTGTTTTTTTTCTGTTATCTTTTCTTTGTACAGAAAAGACTAATTGTAAGTATAATTATGTATTTTTCGCGTTAATATTTTATTGCAGGACCATTTAATTCACTTTGTAGGATACAAAAAAAAATACGTTATATTTAATGAATTGTTCTCTTTTAATTAGTCCTTGACGTCTATTTTTTCACATGATTTTGACAAAAGCAACTGCAGAATTTCTTGAAGTGTATTCTGTAAATATTTTATAAATTTAGTTTATTAAAGTATATATGAAATATTTAAACTTTGGTAAAATTTACTTGAAATTGCAAAAAATTTTCGTCAACTCTTGAGCTTGTGTACATATTAGGATTAGTCTCAGTTATAGACAGAGATTTCTCTGATTCTTCCTCGAAATCAGAATTACTTTTGTCCTTTAAGTACCAATCTAAAGAAGGCATTTCAATTGTTCCCAAGAAATTCAAGAGTTCTAAAAAACGTGAATGTGTAAGTATGATGTTTTTGTGATTTCTATACATTGAGACATTTACCTTCTGCTTCTTTAATCCAAAAGTCAAAAGCAGTAGTATAAAAGATAGATAAACGTTGAAGAGCATTATTTAGACTTTCTTCGCAAAGGTTATTTTTATAATTAGGAATAATATCATGCTCTTTTTTATGAATTAACGTAGAATAAAAATTCTAGGAAATGTAAAATTATAAAAGAGAAAGTATAATCTTAGTATTGTTTTAATTACATTAACAAAAACTTACCAATCCTTTATCTTTAATAACAGACAAAGTGTCTTGAATAGATTTACCAATGGCTGATGCAAAATTTTTATCGTAAATAATTTTATTACCATTATTTTTAGGCAATGTTGAATTAACTGCATCATTTTTTTGTATTTTGGCTTTTTTTTGTTTACTTATACTGTTTCTCTGTGTATCCAAATTTTGACTAATACTATTTGGTACTGTAAAAATAAATTATATTATAAACGACTGAACATATTTGTTTTAATTTTTTTTTGCATTTCACTTGAACATCTTACTTTCGATAATTATGAACGGGCCTTTTATAAATTCAAAACATTTTTGTACTAATTCTATTAATTGTTTTAGCGATGCGATTATATCATCAAAGGGCCATTGATTTCGACACTTTTCCATAAAATTTGCAATTTCTTCCGGTATTTTAGTGTTCATGTCCATCAACTCTTTCATTTTCATTTCAATTACGTGCTTACACTTTATCAGAGCTTTACATATATCTTCTGTTAACTTCAATTTTTCTTGAGTAACATTCAAACTAAAAAATACTTTACTTTGTGAAATTCATTCAAATTATTGCAAAAAAATAAGATTTAAGACAAACCTATCATGATGTGATTTTTCAAGGCTATCAAGCTGCCTATTGATTTGGTCTTGAGCTTTTTTAATTTTCAAACGATTTTCAGATTCGTCCTTTGTAATAATTTTTGATAATGAAGCCACTTCGGTTTTTGCCAATTTTAACTCTGTCTTGCCATAATTACCACCATCTTCAAACAAACTGCGGAAAATAAATATAGTTGTATACTTAAAATAAACGGTGCAAATTATTTATTAATTAATAATTACAAGATTTCAGAGAGGAAAGAGTCGTTATTGTCGTTCAACAACATGATTTTTTTCGTCAACCTTTCAGTGATGGTATTAACTCTAAGCTCGATTTCACTTCTATATTTTTCTTTTAAATTTTTTAACTAAAAAATACGATTGCAATTTAGCAAAATAATGAAAATAATATAATTTTTAAAATATAGTACCATGTTTTGTAGACATATAACTTGGGAAGTATTATTTAATTTTAAACTAAATTCTTCTATCATCCGTAAAGATTTAATGTTATATTCATCAAAAACGTCTGTAAAATCCAAAAATTCGGTAAAACATTTTGATGATTCGTTTATTACGTTGGTAATTGCCTAAGAAATATTAATTTTATTATTAAAAATTTAGTACTTCACAAATAATTAATAAAACAAAAAAAAGCTAACTTTTTTGTGATTTTCTAAATGCTGTTTATGCTGTTGCAATTCGTTTAATCGAAATTCGTAAACATTTGTATTAATATTTTCACGCAATTTTTCCACATCCTCTAATTTTTTATTAACGCATTCGTCAGCTTCAGCTATCAAATCTTCCTCCCATTTTTCGACTGCTTCAATGAAGTCTTTTTCGAAGTGCGACTTACAAGCAGAAATGTTTTTTAGCATACTAAAAAATTTTCAATTTTATTTATTTAATATTTCAATAAAAAACATATATTTTTATTTTTTTTTATCAATAAATATATTAACTTTGATTTCCAGTGATCGAAACAATCGATTTGTTTTCCTACGAGTTGCAACTCGTACAAAGTTATTTCTTCCAAGTTCAAATCGCACATACTATCATCCGCTTCGATAGAGTTATACGAAATTTCGCTTCTAACAGATAAATTTATTACAGGTCCATTACTTTGAACAAATTTATCCAATTTAGTTAGCATCGTTTGCATCTCCTTACTCACGACATCCTTGCATTTCTTAACGATTTTGCAATCGTCATTAAAATCTGTCCGATACCTAAATTAATAAAATAAAATTTTTATTTTCAAGCTTTTAAAAAAAAAGAAAATAAATAAATCATACTTTTGTGATTTCTTATCCAACATTGCAAATATTTGATTCAGCTTTTTCTTTAATCCATCGACGTTATCCTCCTCCCTCAAATTTTCAATTTCAGCATCAATTTTCATCCACATATCTTGATGTACCAATTCGTTTTTCTCAGCTTTAATTCTCAGCTGCTGGATCGCGTTATCTTGCAGCTTCAGTAAACTCTCCGATAACTTATCCCATGGCGATCCCAAGTCTAAAAAAGGCTTCATAGTCTTACTCGATTTTTCTTTAATGCTGATCAACGTTTGAGCCCATATGCTCCACAGTTCCGTGACATAATTGTCAACTTCGTCTTTAACTTTTTTGTAAGTTTCTTCGGCAGCTTTAAACTCTTCATCCTGTTCTTCCATTTCATCCGCACTCTTCTCCGTTATTATGTATTTAAATTTATCAAATTTTTTTAATAATCTACCGAGATGCCTGGACATGTAAAATTTGTATGATTCTATGTAATTTGCAATCGTAGAGTCTAAAACGTTTTTCACAAATATATTTTTTTCTCTTTTTACAATTTTAAATACTTTATAAATTGTTATAAATAATTTCATACCCATAGATGTTATCACAGACTCAAGCTCTTCCGATTGTGCGAGAATTTTTACCTCGGAATAAGGAACTCTCAGATCCCATTGAGCAAGCGTTTCTGAAAGTATGCTTTTTCGACTTTTCAAACGACAAAGTGCAGCTTTTCCTTCGATCGTTTTCAAATACTGCATTCCAGCGTTTGTAAAATTGTCGTACTCGTTGCTGAATTACAACAAGATAATTTTAATTCACATTTATTTAATTAATAATTGTAAGATAAAAAATTAATTAGAACTTACTAAAATTCATTCAAAGCATTTTTTCGACAAACTGCTCTTTTATCTTTTTTTATTTCTTTCAGCCAAAGGCAAAAATTTTTCTTTAAAACGTCGGTTGCCAAATGAAGCTTTACTTTTAAATCTTCGTATTTTTTGTAATTATTTATTGTCACTTGATTGTACTCCTGTTTTATTAGCAAAAAAATAATTACAGTTTATAAATTAAAATTTTTTATTCGACTTATTAATAAATAATACCATTATTTTATTAGCCATGAATTTTTTCAGTTCACAAGGCTGCAAGTAAAATAACTTTCGCAAGATACGATTGTGCTTTTCAAAAATTTTCAATGCCTCATCCTGGCATTTACACTCCATTGATCTTATTAATTCAAATGTCTCGTCAATCGAGCCTATTTCCTTCTTTATAATCGTTTCGATTTCGCACTTCAACTTCAAGTATTCCTCATTTTCCAAACATACCGTCTAATAAGAATAATACTCTTATTTTTTGCTTAACTTATTGCAAATTACCTTGAGTTATAAAAACTTACTTCGCAAAAGTGATTTTTTTTACTTTCAATCTCATTGCGATATCTGTAGATTCTAATTTGTAACTCGCTTTCTAAATCATTAATCTCTGTTTCATACTCTTTACGCAAACGTATCAGGTCATTTTTTAAATTTTTCACCGCAGTCTCGTGTTCGACTTTGCGTAACGCAAGTAAATTGTCCACGATGATCGAAGGTTTCGATACACCTTCTAAAATATTTATTTCAAAGTTTAACCTTTAAAAAAGAAATTTTTTGATATTTTATAATTTACCGAATGAATGTGGGATTTCTTGAACGCTCCATACTTCTTTTATATGCTCCTGTTCGGTTTCTTGACGAGATCGACATTTTGTATCCACAAACGAGGAATGCGCGTGTAGCCCCAAAAATAACGAATCTCGACTATGCCCAGCTTTTTCTAGATTCTAAAAATTGTTTATTTTATCAATCTCTTTTGCATTATACTAATTAATAATTTAGTTACTACTGTTGATTTGCTGAGCTGATCCGTTTTCGGCATTTGGTAAATAAATTAAACTCGTGCAAGGTTATTATAGAATGAAACTATTGAAAAAAAAAAAAACAATAACTATTATTCTATAATGTATCACTTCATTCTACTTTGATTTTAAGAACTACATACTAGGTCCAAAATTTTTTTAAACAAATACCTTTTTTTTAAGCATAGTTAAATTAATTCAAGAAAAATAAAAAAATGCTTAGATTATACAAATAATCTTATTATTTAATAATAATGCATATTTAGTTACAACAATGTAAGTTCGATTTTCAAAATTTTATTACTCTCATACTGATGCACCCATTTTACAAGTAAAAAATACATTGAGTCAATGTAAAAGATATATACACAGAACAATGTGTAAACATCATAAGATGCCCAGTAAAAGAGATAGATAAAAAATTTTAAGCATCGGCGGCCTCCAAAGACTTGATGAAAGACGCCTTTTTCTGAGCCACGCGATTCTTGCGCTCGGATAGAGAAAGCTTGGCGCGGTTCCACCTCTTCTTCTTGGTAGGCTCCTTCTTTTCTGGCTTCTTTTCTTGTTCAGGGTTGGCTCGGATTCCCTCGTGAGCCTTCTTGTACATTCCTTCAATCTACAGAAAAAAATTGTTTTAGTATAAATATTTAAATAATTTATCAATCATAAAATGTCACGAAAACTAAGCTTGTAGAAAAAATTTCTGCAATTTTTGCTAGTAATCGTTTTTTTGTTGTCCAATTGCGACACTGCAGAACTTTATTAGTTGTAGCAGTAATTATAATTGGACGCATCATTAATCAATATTGTAACTTACACTGTCTGCTGTAACTCCGTTTTTGATGTACTGTGAGAATTGACGCTTAAACGCATCATCATCGTCTTCTTCCAGTAACCGCATGTAGTTGGCGACATGCTGGCCAAAGATGTGCTGGCGATGGACATCGGCGTTTAAGGATTTGGATTCGTTGTCGAAACCCGGGAATCTCTTTAGGCTGAAAATGTTAAAATTGAATGTTAATATTGAATTCTATAGATTGAAAAAAAATTTTTAAGTACTAGAATAAAATCAGAGACACTTTATAATCTTGTAGTGCCGGTATAAAGCTTTAACAAGCACTTGTAAAACACAAGTACAAGAAAAGACATTATGATGACTCAGATGACGCGCATGTGTCAAATATTCATCATACTTCAAATACAAATGAAAAAATTTACAATTATTACAAATATATAATTGAATGTACCTGTGAGGGATATTTAGACCACCATCAACAGCTCCCTTCATAGCACCGAAAACTCTGGCACCAGTAGTAGTACGCATGAGACCAGTATCCAAATAACATTTAAATGCTCCTGGGCCTTTGTCAAGCTCTTCAACGTTGTATTCATCACCAGTAACTTCAGTGGTACCAGTGTATAGCTTGTCAAGTCCCAATTTTTTCAGGAGCTGATAAACAGATAAATAATTTATAAATACTTTACTGTGATTATCGTTATAAATAAAACTTGATTTTAAATTTGTTGCTTTTCAGTGAAAATAATAAATTAGGGAACAATTGATTTTTCTTCAGTTATGTATCATAGCGAGCTGAGTGGATCATCATATAGCAAACTTTTATTGGTAAATTGAATAATGTACTGTATAAATTTATTTACCCTTCTGGCAACCAGAAGTCCAGTGCAATAAGCTGCAGCATAGTTGGTAAGACCAATCTTGACTCCATACCTTGGGAGCTCATGGCTGTATGCAGCACAGACAATTTTATCACCTTCAATTCTGGAATATGCAATCTAAAAAATCACACCCTCAAATGTTATTATGTAAATAAAAAATCTAAATTTTATAATTTATTAATAAAATTTATCATTTACCTGGCAGGTGATATCCTTATTGGAGAAACGGACAATAAGCCTGTATTTTGGAGTGTTGTACTTATTTTTGTCCTGGACTGTCAGACGTTTGCGGGCATAGTAATCAGTTTTTCCCTCACGACGCCTCTTGAATTTGACTTGGTACCTCTTGAAGTACTGCTTGTTCTTCACAACTTTGACAAAACCCTGAAATTTAAAAGTTATGCATTGTCAATTTATATATGTCAATCATTGTAACATAAATTTTGTTAAACACAATTGCCATTCAGATGTGAAAAAAATTAGGGAACAATTGTTTTTTCTTCAGTTATGTATCAAAGCGAGCTGAGTGGATCATCATTTGGCAATTGTTTTTTAATATTTTTTTAATATAACAAACATAATGACACAGTTATTTACTCTTAAAAAGTTAAACACACAGTACAAATTGTTTTCAAAATTAATATTTAACAGTGAACGATCTAAATTATGGAATATGAAATACTTTCAAATCTCAAATTTAAAAATCATCAGGATAATAACAAAACAACTGCTGAGCAGCCAGTGAATCAAGGTAATTGACTCCTAACCTCTTTAATACTCTCACGTGTAAACAAGATCACAAAAATTTATTTGTAACAACCGAACAACACTTGTAGCACTTGAAACCCATTTAATAATCACACTAGATTGTAAATTAACAAAAGTCGGCAAACAATAAACAAAATTAACGAATAAAAACACGAGCTCTTGCATGAATCGAGTCTGGCAGCCTCTGGCGAATCCATCGACATCAGACACACAAACACGATATTTTCAGAAAAAAGAATAAAATGCGAATAAAACAATAATTTGCGTAAACGCTACGCATGTTATTTTTCACCTGGACCGATTGGTAAACTTACCATTTTGCCCGAGAAGTCCGAGGACGCCGAAACGGGTGTACGTTCGGCGGTACCGCTCCTTCGCGAAAGGGACCGGACTCTCACTCGTGTGGCCCGCTCGACTTGCGCATGCGTTTTTAATGCTGATACGTGATTCGTCGATTACGCGTGTCTACGTGGGTCGGCGGACTATTTGAATTATTATTTTTGGAAAGCTATGATTGACTTTTTTGAGAACAATTCGATGTTAATTATAAATGCTAAAATAAGTTTTAAATTTTACATACATAAATTAACATTTTTATTGTTTTCAAAAATGAAATAATAAAAAAAAGAAACAGTCTGAGGATTTTTTTTTTTTTTTTTGAAAAAATTGTTTTGTGTTATCACTATCTTAAGTTTAGCCTTTTTCTACTCAACATAATAAAATAATTTCCGTTTTACCATTAGTCGAGTAAAAAGATCAGTGAAAGATAATTTATTAAGCTTTCGAGCGAATAATTTGAAAATATAAGTAATTCAAAAAAGTAAAATAAAAGGATAACGAATAGCATTTTTTTTTCTGTCGCTAATTATTAGTTTAAAAAGTCAAGTATTTAAAAATAAAAAAAAAGGAAAATATTAGGAAAGTCGAATAAGTAAACATTGCAGGGCTGTGATGAAAACTTAGCTGTAGGATTTCCGGGCTATGTTTATAAAATAAAACACTTGAATAATTAAGAGCGATGAAAACCTAGAGCAGATCGTAGACGCTTTAACTATTACTGACATAGAACACAATTTTTATTTTGAAACCATTCATAAAATATAGTTTATTTTGCACGTTTTAAAAAATGATAGCCGGATATATCATATATTTTATTATTATTTTTTATTTTTTCGTGTGTATATTATTTTTGAACTACACGCAGTGACACTTCTTCCGTTTTGTTTTACTTTTCTCTTGTTATTATTATATACATGCATTCAAAAATAACATCAGTCGTATCAGTTTCACTTTGCTCCATTCCGTGTTTGTTGCAAAATATACATAATTTTACTAATTATTTTTCTTGTTTAAAAAATTATTTTATTGCTATTAAGTATATTTATAATTTTATATATTTATAAGAAAAATTAAGTTAGTTAAAAATCATAGATAGCTTGAAATACGTTTGTCACGTTTTAATCTTAGTTTGAAGTGCGTTAATAAATTTTTTATCGTTAATTTTCCCGTTATCTTTGCTTACTCGTTATGATTAATCTCTGACAAGAGATTCTTAATCTAACTGTAATCTTTTATCGTCAACAATGATTTTATAATTATAAAAAACAAAGACCAGAGTTTTTTAAAACGAATAAGCTAAAAAAAATTTTTTTAAACAATAGCTTAAAATTTATTTTTCCAATCGAAAACTTTTATCAAATAAAAAATAATTTTAGAAAAATCACATCATAACTCATTTTATTTAGTCCAGTAAGTGTAATCTTCTTAAGCGGGGGCGTCAAATCGTCGCCGTGACGGCCCTGCGTCGCAAAAGTGAGACAACACGATACCCACAGTCATCGGAGCAACAAGGACGACGCTCATCGTCGGAAAAGAATAAAGTGTGTGTGCAGCGCGCACTAGTAGAAAGAGAGAATGTGGTGACGGTGACGGCGGCGGCAGCAGAGCGGCAGTTTCCTCTCAGCCACTTTCGCGGGAGGAGCACATAATATATATATATATAATACACACAGTGCGTTCGTTCTTCTCTTGTGCGGCAAGTCAAATTTTATTTTGGTTTGTCTGGCCTTACATCCTTCTTACTCCGAAGTTTTTTAATTTTGGAGACTCCGGTTTTTCGAACAACAACAACAACAACAACAAATACAGTGTGTGTGTTTTGGGGCAGCTGGATTAAAAAGCCGGAGCTCCGACGATGGCCTACGAAACCAGTGAGTATAGTACACAGTATATATAGTTGCATCTGATACATGATGTTCTGATGTGGAAGTGTATACACACGACCGGCGCCGCCACCGCCTCCCCCGTCTCACTTCTTCACGATACTCTCCCCTTACATTATATACATATACCTATATACACATAGACACACAAAGTCATGGGTGATGGGTCCATGCGTCTCTCTGCCTTGCCCATCGGCCAAAATTTCATGGGTAGGATAGGTAGCGTAAAAACGCAAGGGAGGGTCACAGTCACGCCGATGATGAGTCAGAGTGTGTACACATTAAACTTGAGGGGCACGGCTTTCCTTCTGCTCGATACATATAAGTGCAAAACAGATATAGGTATAAGTATCTGCCAGTGATTATGTCCAAAAGAAAAAAAAACGGAGCACAAACGCCCCGCAGTGTTTATAAGACGCGACCCGGCGAGCTGTTGCTTTGCTTGCGCTTTCTAATGCTGATGATGTGTATGCGGAGGCTCGACAACGAACCCACACCGGCACCCATCCCCCCACCCAATAACTCACGAGTAAATTAAGCTGCCACTGTGCTTATATGCGGCGCGCGGTGCTCGCGCTTTTTAAGGATGCTGTCGATTAAAAGTCGATCTACAGACGCGAGGACGATGAGATTAATCACTATTATAGCTGCAAACTATATGTGTACCTACTGCCTCTTGGGACTCTCTCTCTCTCTTTCGTTTTTTTATTTATTCCCACGAGCTTGATGGTAGTACATACATCGTAAACTCATGTAGCTCAAGGAGCGTAATAGGTCTGGCTATTTTCGTAGAATCATACACTGCGTTCGAAATTGCCATAAGTACATACCACACATACACTTTTACAGCTGCGGTTAAAACTGCATACGTGGTTTGCTCGCTCCTGTGTACATATACCTATATTTATATGTACCTATATAAACTGCTACACTTGGAGCTTTTATTTATTTTTTTTTTTTTTTTGCTGTTAACGGAAACTAAGCCGGTGGGACTGGTTTTGTAAAGTGCTAGTATTTTTATTTTTATTTCCTTTTTTTTTATTTGAGGAAGGGTTGAAAAATAGCAAAATTATATGTAGCAAAGTTATTTTGTATTTTTTTTTTTGTTTACATTTGGAGCAGCCGCTATTAGCTTAGCTCCAAAAAGATATGCTCCAGTTTTGCTATTTAAACCGCAGAAGCGTCACACATAAATATATGTATATGAGCATCCCCTCACAAATTATGGTATATATAAATACGCGTTAAAAAAATATAAAACATTTTTAATTTATATCAATCGGATTATCTCATCTAACATATATCGATAATCGTATATCATAAATAGATATCGTGTCATGTCGCACAATTTAATCGCGTCTCAGAAAAAGGAGTCGAAAGAAAGCAAATTATATTACACGAGTATTTTTCATGTCGCTTGTGTGAGTATAGGTATCTACCTATATCTAAATACAACTGCTGTATGACAAAATCCTAATCATAGATATGCTTATGGCGATGCTACGAAAATAGTATACCAAGCACATGATGTATATATTTCGATCTGGTTGCCTGCCAAGCTTAAACTTGTTCCTCTTTCTCTCTCTCTCTCTTTTTCTTTGCGCGCTGGATTTTACTTGATTTTACCGCTGTTGTTTTTCATTTTTGATATTTTGAGATCAGTCTCCCCCCCCCCCCATCTCTCTCCCTTACTCGGTGTGCTTTTCTTGAGGGGTATCCGTTTTCCCCTTTTTATATTTACTTTACATCTGCGACGTTACATAATTAACATATGGAGGGAGGAAAGATTCATGTGTTTTTCTCTTATTTTGCATACTGGGTGTTTTATGATTATTTTAAGTGACATTATATTTAGGAGAACACAATTTTAAAACTATATGTAAAAAAACTTTTTTCTAAATTTATTTTTTATTTTTATCAAATAATTTTTAAATAAAATAATGCAAAATGTCTTTAAAAAAAAAAATTTAATTATGTGTTTGACAGAGTACATTTTTGCAACATTGCCACGCACACAGAGAGGACAACCTTTAGTACTCGGCGCCGATCCTAAAGGCAAAAATTTTTTATACACAAATGGAAACAGCGTTATCATACGCAATATCGAAGTAAATACCTTTATAATGTTAATAAATTAATTTCTAATCAATATAATTTGTTGAAAATTTTAACTTTTCTTTATTTTTTAGAATCCCGCAATCTCGGACATATACACCGAGCACTCATGTCCTGTCAACGTCGCGAAATACTCACCCAGCGGCTTTTATATCGCGTCTGGAGGTAAAAGCGCAAAAGTATTTTTTTAAAGCTCTGCTATACATATTAATTTTCAAATCAAATAAAATTGAATTTATTTGTAGATCAATCGGGTAAGGTGCGTATCTGGGACACCGTGAACAAGGAGCATATTTTGAAAAATGAGTTTCATCCGATCGGTGGTCCGATCAAAGACATTGCTTGGTCACCCGATAGCCAGCGTATGGTCGTCGTTGGTGAGGGAAGAGAGAGGTATCATAGTAGCTCATATTATTGCATCGTCAATTTATTTTTTCTTGTTTAGAAATAACAATGTAAACGCAAAACTTTCCTTTTTAAATTCAAGATTCGGACACGTTTTTATGGCTGAAACTGGCACGTCCGTTGGTGAAATATCCGGACAAAGCAAGCCGATCAACTCCTGTGATTTCCGACCGGCAAGACCCTTCAGGTTGATTACAGGTAGCGAGGATAACACAATCGCCGTTTTTGAAGGACCGCCCTTCAAGTTCAAGTAGAGTATACCTCATTAAAAATTAATTTTATTCAAAGTAGATATATGCATCTCCATTTTTAAACAATAATAATTCTGTTTCAGGATGACCAAGCAGGACCACACGCGTTTCGTGCAGGCAGTCCGCTACTCGCCATCCGGCAATCTATTTGCTTCCGCCGGCTTTGACGGCAAAGTTTATCTCTACGATGGCACGACTTCCGAACTTGTCGGTGAAGTTGGCTCACCCGCTCATCAAGGAGGCGTTTACGGAGTCGCTTGGAAGCCAGATGGTACTCAGCTTCTGACTGCCTCTGGAGATAAGACCTGCAAGCTGTGGGACGTGGAAACCAGAACCCTAGTCGACGAATTTATCATGGGCAATACCGTCGACGATCAACAAGTGCGTACATCCTTACACTTTCTAACTACTAACTTTCTTTTCCTCAGGACTTCTCATGAAAATTCATGTGTTTTAGGTGAGCTGTTTGTGGCAGGGAAATCATGTACTCACCGTTTCACTAAGTGGCTTTATAAATTATCTTGATCTCAATAATCCGCTAAAACCTCTTAGGATAATCAAGGTAGAATGGGATATTTTTGTACATTAATGAAATTTAATTTGTAAAACAAATAGTGAATGATTTTTTTTTTTTTTTTTGTTTTAATTCAGGGTCACAACAAACCAATCACAGTATTAACAACGAGCCAAGATAAGAGCACGATATTTACGGGCTCGCATGACGGTTACGTTACAAATTGGAAATCGGCAACCGGAGAAAACGATCGTGTGCAGGGTCAAGGTCATGGAAATCAAATTAATGGAATGAAAGCGACTGCCGATCTTGTCTACACGGCGGGCATTGACGATACTCTTAGAGCAATCGACATCGCGACAAATTCGTACGAAAACACGTCAGTATTGAGGCTGGGCTCGCAGCCAAGAGGACTCGATATTTTTAATGGCTTAGTTATTGTTGCTGCTGTAAAACAAGTTAGTATAATTATTGACTAATTATTATTGCTACCGGTATTATTGCTGGATACACGCATAAATTGTAAAAAGATTTGCATTTTTTATCGAATTAAAAATTGATTATTATGCAATAAATTACTTTTAAAAGGTGTATTTTATGCCATTTAATTAATTGAAATAATTCATAAATTTAAAAATAAATTAAAACTTTTCTCGTTCCAGCTTGTGGTCACAAAAGACGGAAAGAAGGTATCAGGTTTACCAATCAATTACGATCCTTCTTGCGTGACCATTAATCAAGACAATGGAGATGTTGCCATCGGTTCTACTTCAGATAATAAGGTAAATACTGCACCTTTTAAGTTAATTTACATACTATTAATTTTTTATTAAAATCTTTGTTCAAACAAATAGGTTTATATTTATACGTTGGATGGAACTAATCTCACACCAAAAACAGAATTGGAACATTTGGGTGCAGTTACTGATGCAAAATATAGCCCAGATAATAAATACTTAGTAGCCTGTGATGCGCATCGAAAAGTTATTCTCTACGTCGTTCCGGAATACAAGGTAAATAATTAGTAACCATGACAAGTATTTTTTGATTTAAAAAATTAATAATAATTAAAATAAAAACTAACAAGTAAATTTTTGGCTTTTGCAATTAATAATTGGCTTGCAGAAGGTGAGTTTAAAAACATAATAACGTGAGCATGTTTTTTCAAGAATGCATGCATATTTAATACTGAGCATGAAAATTTTGACAACAAAAAATATAACTTAAATGTTTACCGATTTTTAATTAAACACTTATTTGGTTTTATGTACAGTTGGCGCACAATAAAGAGTGGGGCTTCCATAATGCCAGAGTAAACTGCGTTTCTTGGAATCCCGAATCATCAATGGTTGCAAGTGGAAGTCTTGATACAACAATTATTATTTGGAGCGTGACTAATCCCGCTAAGCACACAATCATCAAAAGTAAGGCGGGGTATTTAAATGATGTACTTTCTCGAATTAATATTCACTTTTACTTATTACGCAAATTGGTTTTCAGACGCTCATTCACAGAGTCAAATAACTCAGCTTGAGTGGTTGGATGAAGAGACAGTAATTTCTGTCGGACAAGATTGTAATACGAAGATATGGCGTGTGGAAAAAATCTGATTGAGATGAAAAAAGAACAATCTGTTTTTTTACAAGAAACAGCTTTATTAACAACGGATGCATTTTATTTATTTCTTACTGATTCCTAGCTCGCAACTGAATTGTATATTATTTTTTAATACAATACTTGATATACAATCATTGAGATATTTTCTTAGTTAAATTAATGAAAAGTTTGTTTAGACAAGTTACAAATTTTATTTTAAAATCGTGTGGACTTTTATTTAAATTTTATTATATTTCTTTTAAAAATTAAATGTTTTTGTTTTTACTTTTTTTTTGTTATCAAGTTTTTATTCTTATATGAACATTGTTATGGATAATTTTGTATCACCACAAATTTTATAAACTATAAAAATATTAAGCTCCATCTCGAAGAACTCATTCTTAACCATCCACATCTAAAACAATCGTCTAAAACGAGATCCGTCTTATTAAAACGAATTAACGATAACAATTGATCAAACAAGCAATAACAATATGAACACTAGGGGTCTCTTAAAGGAACTTTTGTTTGCCTCTCCTTTTGAACATAACTTCAAATTACCCTATTCAAAATATCCCGTTGAAGCTCCAAGTCCTTGACTTTAAAAACAATTTTCGACCAACTTTTCTTTTTGATGCTTCCAACATCTTCGAAGTTATGTTTCAATGTCAGTGGAAAGGATTTATTCTCTAACAAAAACACTTTACACTGCAACTCAAGGTCTTTATACTTGTGTTAAGGTTTTGTAGAACCGAATCTCGCTCGTTTCTGTGCAGAATTCACGGGATGTCGGTAAGACACGTGCTTCCTCAACGCGTCTCGCGAGCGAGATACGTGGGAGCATGCCGCACAGCTGTAAGAACTGTTACTGTGCGTCTCCATATGAACTCGTAAATTGTACTGGTTACTCAGCTGCTTACCACAAATCAGACAAGTAACGCTTGTTTTATTGCAAGTTTGTGGAGCTCGATTGGTCGTCGTGCCACTAAGGAAGGATTTAAAGTTTGTATCAGTTATCAATGGCTTGACACTTTCTAGTAGGGGACTCTGGCATTCTTCTTTCATAATATTGCTTGAATGTCCACTGTCAATTTTGAAGTTTGGCTTTTTTTCTCGTTGATTCAATTTAGCATTGATAGAATAATAAGGTTTTGTTTTAACACTACATGGAAGATCGGTAATTTCACTAGAATTGTTAGTTTCAGATTCATTTTCGAAATTTCGTTCGAGATTTTCTGACGGAAAGTCTGTGGCAATAGGTTCCATTGCTTCATGAGGCTCCGGCGTTAAAATTTCTTCGTGTTCTTTTTGTTCGTTTTTTACGGGCGATTCGAATTTTTCGGCAACGTGGAAGTTTTTTTCTTCGAGTGGAGGTGGAGGATCTAGTGTCTGGTTGTTTTCATACCTGGATGCTTTCTATAAAATAAAAGTTTATAATTTTATTGATTAATATTGGTACAATAATATATTTCATTATGAAATATCACTCTCAAAATTTGATAATTTTACAATGAATTCGTGGACAGACAATCTTTTTCAATAATTTAAAAACTTTATGAATTGTTTTGTTGATAAATTATTACTTTATGTTTAAAAAATTTTAATGCTTGGATTAAACACTATTAGTTTGAGTGTACAAATATAGCTTGGCACTAATGAAGCAAAAACAATATAAAAAATTCTTAGTTCACCATAAAGCTGTAACTTTATTGATGGGAAGCTCATATTATAATTGTTTTTTTTTTCATAATTTGTAAAAAAAAGTAAACTCCAATGTAGTAATAATTTATTAGAAATAAAACAACAGCAGTGTATCTGTACCTGTTGAGCACAATTTTCTACTCGCGGGATAGGATTCCATGTATTGGGGGGTCATCCATTTGCTTGTTTAGTTCTTGCTCATATTCTTGCAACACACACAACGATTCTTGATCTCGTGGGTATCGTTTGACCATTCATTATCATTGCTCATTGAGCCAATGACAGTGAATGTGCGTGCTTAAGTCACCTGAACAAAACAACGACACAATCGTATGTTTTTAATTTTGTTAAAAAAAAAAAAAAAACTAGGATGATGGCAGTTTCACTTTAAAAAAAAAGGCATTTTTACAAAGAAATAAAACAGTGAATCAAAATTGGTGAAAAATGAATCAAAACATGACCTTGAAATAAAATCAATTAGTATAAACATGCAGCATGCAATCAAATTTAATTTGAAAAAAAAAACCATAATCAGAAGAAAAAAAAAAATTATTTGGTAAAAATTAGAATAAAAATAAAATTATTCGCCAAATAAGGGGGGATGTATTAAAAATGTTTATTGATTAGAAAATCAAAGAAAAATTTACCCCAGCAATGTCTGCTAATCCACGAACGTGTAACGTATCTGCCATTGCTAGCAATGCAGGAAGTTGTTCTTGATAAATATTAACTTCTCCATTGTACATGAAAGTAACAAGTGCGCAGAGATTAGCATACTCCATTCCAGGTAAAATAATCACAGGATGTTGGAGTGTATTCAAGTCCTAAAATAATCACACACACACACACAGAGACATATGTTACTTAATTCATTTTTAAATTAGATTGTACAGTTAGGTACATATGTATCTAACGGATGTATTTTTTATTATTTTTTATTTATATATACCTTGAATAGTTCTTTGAAATAGAAACTGCATGCGGAAAGGATTAATCTATGGGCATGTATGTGTCTTCCACCAGCACTTAGTGTCACGTCGGTTAAATAACCACCATCAAGAAGTTTTGGTAATGAACTAAGCAGTGTATTTTGGAAATTGTGCCAACGCAAGCAAAATTGCTGTCCCTCCATTATTTGACAACTGTAAAATTTTAAAAAAGCTTATTTGAAAGTTGAGTTATTTTCGTATTAAGCTTTAATTAAAATCCTATACAATTTCTAACAAAATTTTTGATTAAGAATAATATATATTTAAAAACATATAAAAGTATGGATTTTAAAAAAATAATAATATGTTTACTAAAAATAAGTACTTGGAAATTCCAATGTAATTCAAGCAGCCAGTATAAAAAAAGCTCCCTTAATCCAAAAGCTTTATTACCTCATGAAAAGAAAAGAAAAGAAAAACAAACCTACTTGCAAGCTCGGATAATCCGCGTTTAACCAATATGTCATCACATAATAATCGGATAAGTATATGGACATAAAAGAAGTAAGTGCAGTTAGAATAAGAGCTTTGAGCTTTAAGAGAAACAAATTGCGCGCATCGGTCGAGAGCGCGCGCGTGCAAAGGTTACACTTAGAGGAGGAGGAGGAGGTGGTGGAGGTGGTGGAGGAAGAGGATCGTAAGTCTATATAACCGGCTGCAATGTACATGTATATAAGGCATCAGGCGCGCGATTTTGCTATTGCCTACTGCTCCGCTGGCCAATTCTATTTATTTAATCGGCTCGCGAGGGCCACCACACGTCGCTGCAGAAGCAGCTAAAAGAAAAAGAGAGAGAGAGAAAGAGAGAAAAGAGCAGGTTCCAGCCAAGTCTATTATTGTCATCGAGCCGCGGCTGGAGCAAGGTAACACTTCTTCAACATATACTACACACATATACACACGCCACTACCACCACCACCACCGCGCGCGTTTCTTTCTATCTATCTATATTCTAGCAATCGTCTCGCTTGCACTTGTGGTACTTATAAGCTGCTACTGCTGCTGACTGAGCTTTCGTCATCTTCGACGGGCGCTTAAATTTATATATTCACTTATATGTACTGTCGAGGGATATAGGCCTATACCTATAGTAACGAGCCTCGATCAAGTATTATACATATATTTATGTCTTGACTTACCTGACTTTATAACGGAGCAATAACAAAAGAGGATATATAATTCGTAATATGCAAACTGTTGCTCGCTGCAGTAAAGTCTTATCTTGGAGATTCTGGGAGGGGGATGAGCGAGCTTGCGTATATGTGTACAGCTGAAGATAAAGGTGTGCGTGATGGCCTTGTTTTTCTTGCCTATCTAATGCAAAGGCGACTTGTTTCCTTGCCTTGCTCTGCTGCTGCTGCTGTTGAAGATATAGAAAGCAAGCACCGAGAATTACGCGCACCACGCACGCGGGTTGCCTGTAAAGAGAGAAAAAAAGAAAAAAAAACAGGGGGAGGGAGCGACTCTTCGGATAAGCTCTCTCGAGTCGACTGACTCTGATCTGCTTTCTATACTGATCGCTCATCCACCCCGCGCTGCACGCAAGAGGATCAAGACGAGAGTAGAGTACTTGTGAGAGAGACAGTAGGTGGGTAGGGGCAGAGGGGGGGGGGGAGAAAAGCACAGCTTTTCATAGCCTTTTTCGCGAGATCGGATCAGGTTGGGTGTCATCGTGTGATGTGTGCTTGCGCGCTTGAGACACGACGACGGCCGTCTAAAGCTGCGGCGCAAGCTTATAGTCTTATAATTATTATAATATATCGTATCGACAGAGAAGCCCGCCAAAAAGCTCGTCCACTTTTGGAATTGATATCGAATAATCTGCGAATAAGCTATTTGAAAATTGAGCTTGCGGCATAAATTCGATTTGTTTACGTGCTGCTGTAAACTGTTTATTTACAATTTCATTATTTTTCTCCTGCGTTTACTGATAAATTTAAAATGAACACAAATTTGAAGCTCATTTCTTTATTTATTTTTTATTTTTTTTTATTTTTTATGATTCTTTGAGTCAACTTATCAAAGAGATTTTGTATTGAGAAAAAGAGTTGATTTCAAATTATTGTTTGTGGCAAATTAAGAAAAAAATGCTTATCCATTTTTGAATGACAAATATATTAATTATACTAAAAAAAAAGAAGTCTTTTATTATTAAATTTACCATTGTATTTAAATGAAAGAAAGGCATTTTTCATAAAAGGTGCGCGCAAGCATTTGCGATGGTGGCACGCAAGTCGAGGTGTGCAAGAGTAGTCTCAGATGTTAGCGGTACGCCAATCTGCCGGTGATAGCATGACCCAGGCATATAGTGGCGGTAACGTAATAGTAGTAGAATCACTATTACTCGACTAGCAATACATATATACATACACACCCTCGCACATCCACCTACCATAAGCGCAATAAGGTATTCATCCTCGTCGCATTACCAGCAGCAGTTTATAGCAAAGAGACGAGCCGCAGGCCACAGCAGTGACATCTACGTTTTGAGGTATAGTCAAGTCAAGTCAAGTCGGAGCAGAGTCAGGAGAGCCTCCTCAGAGCAGGGGCAACATCATCATCCCATCGTCATCGTTCGTGTGTGTTCGTGTTCCAACAACTAGCTCTGTTGCTGCTGCTGCCTGCCTGCAACTGCGAGAAGATTAAAATCCGCGGATGAGGAGCTGCAGCAGCTGGCGTTGTTGTTGCTGTTATTGCTCTTGCCACCGCCGCTGCTCTTGCTGCTGCCGCTGCCTGACGAGCTGCACGAGAGCAAGAGGAGCGAGTAGGAGCGAAATTAAGCGTGGCTAATCGAGGCGCCAAGAGGTAAGCAAGACACCACCACCACCACCACGTCCCATCAACCTGATTAAAAAGCGCCCGCCGATACTCCAAATTCTCTCGTATACGGACTGCTCCGAAATCTAATCCATCCCCTTACACACACCCCCGCTCCGACACCCCTACTCCTCCTCTGTATAAGAGACGCGCTCCCCGCCGGCCGCACACTTTGGCTCCGTGGCCAAAGCCCGGTAAGCAGACGCCAAGGGCCGACGACGATGCCCAACCTGCCTGATGCTTGCTCCAAAGCTCAATCGTCCTATATGCGGCCGCTTATTAATTGAAGTAATCCTCGGAAAGCTGGTGAACGGGCTGTTGTTGCTGATGATGTTGGTGCCTGCTAGTGCCTAGTGCTGCTGCTGTTGCAACGTCGTCGGGCATCTTGCGGAACCTGTCGCCGCCAGACAGAGACGGAGCGAAAGAAGCCGTAAAGAGAGAGAGAGAGAGGGAGAGAGAGAGAGAGAAAGAGCTACCTATATATAGGTATACCTCTATATACATTTAAAATACGAATACGACGCCTTTGCCAGTATGTAGTTGTACCATGCATAAGGCTAATGTTGATTGCTGCACGTAAGCAGTCACCGCGGCGGAACCTACCTACCTACCTAGTCTGGATATTCGACTCTTCGCGGGCAACCGCTTTGCTTGCTCTCATCGCGGCCTCCGCGGCATTCCTCTCTTCCACCCACCACCCTGGCTTCGGCACGGCCTCACTTACTTATATTCTCTCCTCCTCCTCCTCTTCCCCCCGTCGCCCTTCTTAGCACCATCACTGACGAGACTTGCGCTCTCTCTCTCTCTCTCTTTCACTCTATCTCTTTCTTTCTCACACTAACATTGCTTCTCTGCCTCTCTCTCTTTCTCTCTTACTCGGCGACCGATAAACATTGCGCATTGCCCCCAAAGCAATAACCGCGACGTTGGAGTGCGCTGCTCTCTCTCTCTCTCTCTCTCTTAAACTGGAGAGGCTCCCGCACGCTGGAGTCCCTAACCTTCATATTCCGCGCTCGCCAACCAGCAGTTTATCCGGGTACGGTGCTTGGAGCTTCGTAATCGCTACCCGATAGCTCAAAGTTTCTCCAAGTATTAACTACGTTGCTCTGGCTCCAATCGCATACCTACGTTCGTCATCCAGCCGGCCGTAACCCGTGAAGAAAGCTAATAGCCATCGTAACTCGCCTACGTATACTTACCTACTCGGCGCCCACGTATCCGGGCCAACTCACAGCATACCTATAAGCACACAGGTACTCACCAAGTAATTGTCGACGTCTCTTTAACTACGTTTCACGTGCTCGATTCGTGCGACGACCTCGGGGGCGCGCGCAACGCGAGGCAAGTATCTGGCACTCGCTATGCATTCCCTTGAGCTCGGCTCAGCAATCGGTCGTTCGCGGTCGTCACTTACTCTCTGTACTTCGTCTTTTTGTTAACTTGATCGACCTTACTTATACATACACCAATATGCCTTTCTTCAATAAAATTTATTTTCGCAGAAAAATGAGCAGCTCGGAGGAAGTCTCGTGGATCTCGTGGTTCTGCGGCCTCAAGGGCAATGAGTTCTTCTGTGAGGTGAGTTCTCTCTTCTATCCTTGGCAACTAATATGCAAGATAATCATCGGTTAATCTCTCAAAAGCTTCATTTAAATTCTTGATGTCTCAATAATTTATTAACATATTTATATACGATAAATTCAATACAAAACTTTGTTTATATGATTTTTATTCTGTACTTCAATTAATTTGTTAATTTTTATTTCCATAAAATTGAAATGTTTTACTTAAATTAATTTAATAAAATATAAAAAAAATAAGTACTACGATAAACAAAATTTTAAATCATCTCTTTTCTTTTATAGGTTGATGAGGATTACATCCAGGACAAGTTTAATTTGACAGGACTCAATGAACAAGTGCCACATTATCGTCAAGCACTGGATATGATTTTGGATTTGGAACCTGGTAAATATTGAAAAATAAGAAAATTATTTTTTTTTTTAAATTCTAAAAAGCAAAGTTGAATAAATTATTTTCTATGTATGTCAATGATTTTATAACCAGTAGTGACTTGTTTATAATTAGATAAGAAAATGTTACACACTACTATTGTCAATAGATTAATTTTCACTGAAGATAAAACAGTATTCAATTAAGCTTTATTGATGGATACCAGTATATACATTGCATACACCTATCAATAAAGTGTCCAAAAATAGCTCTATACATTTTACATTTAAAATTTTTAAGCTGCATGCTTTGAATTTTCAACTGTCAGCATATTTTTTTTTTCAAGAGCAAATTGTAAATAGACCTATTTTAATCATTTATTGTATATAAATAAAAATTTGTCTTTTTTACAGATGAGGATTTAGATGATAATCCTAATCAGTCAGATCTCATTGAGCAGGCAGCAGAAATGCTGTATGGATTGATCCATGCTCGTTACATTCTCACAAATAGAGGCATTGCCCAAATGATTGAGAAATATCAGGCCGGTGACTTTGGCCACTGTCCACGAGTCTATTGTGAATCACAGCCTATGCTTCCATTAGGGTTGAGTGATGTGCCCGGTGAAGCTATGGTCAAAAGTTATTGCCCAAAGTGTATGGATGTTTATACACCTAAAAGTTCGCGACATCATCATACTGACGGTGCATATTTTGGAACGGGGTTTCCACACATGCTGTTCATGGTTCATCCTGAGTATAGACCAAAGCGTGCAACAAATCAGTTTGTGCCCAGGTAGAGTATTAGTTTTAAATAAAAGATAATCATATTTCTTTATTATGATATACATTAAAGTTATTAAATCCAGATCATCATCATAAATCATAAATTTTATATAATAGACATTTTTTATAAAACTACACTTTATTTTTTAATTATTTTATAATTAAATTTTTCGTAAACAATTTTATTAATATTACATTAAAATAATTATCAAAATAAGTGTACATTTTTATTTAGATATTGTATATTAATTTATAAGTTTTATGACATTTAAATTTTTTTATTTCAGGTTATATGGCTTCAAAATTCATCCCTTAGCTTATCAAGTTCAATTACAGTCTGCATCTACATTCAAACAACCATTAAGAGCATTGAACTACAACAATGGAAAACGTTAAAATCATTTTAAAATAGTTTAGAAAAAAAGCAAAACTTCTTTACACTAATTGAAATGCAAATCTTAATTTCGTCCCTAAGATTTCAATAAATATTATTTTTTATATATCTCTCAATCTCTTATCTTGCATCATTATGTGATGCTCAACTGATGTTAGAAAAGAGCCGTCATTAAAATTCTTTTTTTCTGGTCTCTGGCAATAATTCTAACGTTATTAAAGAGAAAACAAGAGAGTATTGTATAACATTTTTAATTTCTGGGCTAAAGACAATTCTTTTCTTTTTTTAACCAGAAGTCATGTTCGTGCATACGACGCGATGATTCTCGTCCACCCTTGAGAAAAATAAACGCGAGAAAAGAGGAGAATAAAAGGAATAAAATAAAAAAATGAAATTGATAATGAAAAAAATACACCTAGGATAATAGCTAGGATATAAGAGCAAAGATAAAAGTAGAACATATTTGTCTGTATGAGTCACACGCGTCATTAATGGTTGCTGCCAAGTAGTTCCTAAACTCAAGAATGCTTTCCAGTGATGCGAAAGTCTGTTTCGAGAATCGAGGAGCGCGCAGGTAGCATAAAAGAAACTTGATGAAATTAATAAGTAAATTAGTAAAATGTGCATAAACTAGATTTCTTAATCAACAAGTGGAAAACAATGTTTATATCATGTTTTTTTTTTATGATTTTTACATTACGTTGTGAAATGAACTTTTGATGAATTTTCATCAGATTATACACCTGTTCAACGTTATTGAAATTAAGTAATGTTACCTGTTTACTGATACCATTAAATGTTCTTAAAAATGTTTGTGCTAATTTTACTTTTTTAGTTAAAATTTCTTTACAGTTTCCTGAAACATCCAGATCATTTTAACCAGTTAGAAAACTACTGGTGTGTAAAAAAAAAATAAAAAGATTATTAAAAAGTAAAAATGATGATGAAAATGTTTGTTATGCATAATTTAATTTAATCGTCGGAAAAAATAATGAGTGTGAATTGCGATGATGGCGAATTGTTGCGTAGATTCATAGATTCGCAGATTCAGGTTTTGAACAGCGACGCGAGAAAACACGCCTGTTATTATGTCGACTAAATTAAATTTAGAGTATAAAGTTTGTATTCTACTGTCGTGTAAGCTCTATTCTTACCGTTTGCTTTCCGTGCCACACTCTCGGAAGTTCCGGTCCTTTTTTTTTTTAATTATATATTTCTTATTCTTTCTCGACTACGATGTTGTTGCTCTTGGCAGAGCGTCTCTTATATAGCTTAGAGCACACCGAGTATTAGCTCAGTCTTCAATGCGATTTAATACTTGCGAGTTAGCTGTGCAAGACTTCTTAACGAGTGTGGCACGGATCGCTAAAATAAAACTTTTTTAAACAGATTTTTTATTGTAATACATACATGAAACAGTTTTTCCTTTTAAGCAAACGTCCTTCTTTGACTAGCGAATTCGTATTTTGTTCAAATACAAAATGTAAATCGATACGATCTATAATTAATACATGACTTATTTAAAAAAAAGTGGTTTTATTTTTTACCTATTATTATCGAGGTCAAAACTTATTTGTGTAATATTAAGTAATAATAAGAAAACTTAAAAATTGATTAAAAAAAAAAAAAATTAAATGAATTTTAAAAAATATACAAGGGAAATTTTTAGGAGTAACGAAATAAAATTAACTTATATTTTTACCAATATAAAAATGTATTATTTTATTAAAAATATAAATTTTGCATTATTCTTTGATAAAGAGAAAAAGATTAATTTATAATCATTACAACTAATAGAGACTACTATATTATCATATACATTAAGTATTAAATAAACTTAAATTATTTCCTAAAAATATATTTTACTATTTATAAATTCACTAATACTTATTTACAATTCCATACGCATAATAAAATACATGATAACATATATCAATACGAAACGATCACATATTCACTAATATCTTAAAATTTCTATGCGTAAAAATTACTCAAATTAAAAAATTCATTATAATATGCACTTGGTACACATGAGTCAGTGCAATTTTTATCCCCAATTAATCTAATATCTCATTTTATCATCCATACTTTCTTGGATAATCTTAACTCCCTTGAGCACAACATTACCCTCTTCTAGTCCCGAAATAAGCGAACCATCTATACGATGTGGCAGAGCATAAGAGAGCTTACGCCAGAACCAGGGTTCTCCCCACTTGACATAGGTATTAGTCTGTAAATACGCTCTGAGATCAGGGTCAAGGTCATCCGTAGGTCCAATATCACCAAGAAGTACCACAATCACGCGATTACGTTTCTCCATGAGCGCTTGTTTATGTGCCGCTTGAAATTCAAGTCTACTCCAGACGCTGTCGAGAAAATTCTTGGATAGAACAACGATCGTTCGTCTGGATGCTTCGACGCTGCGCTCGATTTGTGCGGGTATCCAATCTCCGGCGAGCCAATCTCGCGTATGGATGCAGAGTCTGTAAGCAAATGGTCCAGTTTCCAATTGGCTGACCAGCTCGCGCATCACGAACTCCTCGTCCTTGTGCGAGTAGCTGATAAACGCGTCGTAATTCTTATCGCGATCCACTTCGGCTTCGGTTACGAGGCACATGCACAAATTCTTGGAGTACAACCAGATTTTAATGTGACGCTCGAAGCGATAGTACAGAGCTACCAAGAGTCCAAGTAGACCAAGTCCAAGGCCGAAAATAATCGATAGCGTAACCACCAGCTGATACGGGAAGGGACAGATGTCCGAGTAGCTGAGTTCAACCAATGTCGTGGTACTGTTTGCACAGCTAGCGTTACGAAGTCCAGGAAAATCTGCGACTCGAGACTTGACGAAGCTTAAAAGCTCGCTAGCTTCGCAGTCGCAGCGCCATGGATTGTTCTGCAGCGTTAATTCCGTTATAAGTGATTCGTTTCCGCTGAGTTTACTTAAAAATGAGGAGTCCAAAGATGTCAAGTTGTTACCATCTAGTTTTAAAATCTGCAAAAAAAAAGGATAAAATTAGAATTTAAAACTTATATTTATTTAGGAATGAAAATTCGAAATGACAACTTACCCTAAGTCTCGGAGTAATAAGACTCTCATTAACCTTAGCAATCCGATTACGAGAAAGATCAAGCTCTCGTACTTTTTCATAGCCCCAGCCTCGCATATCCGGCTGCGATACAAGTCCGTTATCGCTGAAATCAAGCTCTACGCTCATTACACCATGAGTATAAAGACGTTCGGGTACAGTAAGCAGTCCCATGTCAGAGCAGTCCATAAGCATAGTCTTGTCGGACGGTCGAAACCAGCAATCGCAGCCAGTAACGCAAGGATCGTCGGGTCGTGGTCGTCGTTGTTCCATTTGGCACAAATATGTCTCTTCGTCCAGCTCTTTAACATTATAGTCTCTGGCGTAATCCGGTGTGGCACAACGAAGTTCATCGAGCATTAGATGAACGTACTTTAAAGCTTTGGCTTCCATTCGACCGTTAGCGTAGCGAATCAGCGAATGTAAAGTGCAACCGCAATCGATTGGATTTCTGGATAAGAGAACACGTACGTTACGATCTTTAGTTACGAATTCGTCTTGTTCCTTGGCTAGCAGCTCTAAACGCGACAGATCGATTATCGAGAGTTTATTCTCTCGCAGGTCGACCTCCAAATTCTCTGATACGAATTGCAAATCTTCAGCCTTGTGATGGTAAAAATAAATGAGAAAATTAAATGAGTTTAATTGTTTTTTAAAAATTTAAATTTTTTTTAGAAAAATATAAGAAATGTTTGACTTACTCGTATTTCTGTTACTGTATTATTATATAAGTCGAGCTTGCGAAGCCAAAGAGCATTGACAACCCAGTCGCTGAACAACTCGCTTACGTTATTATTTGCCAAGTAAAGCTCCTCGATAACCGGACTAAAGCGAAGTGGCGATACGCGTCCGTACATATCGATAATATCCGTGAACATGGTTAATTTGTTATTTGCAAAATTAGCGATTCTCAGCTCATCGAGATCTTGGAAAGCGTCCACGTGGATAAACGTCAAATCGTTGTCTTGCAAGTTTAATTCCCTTAACGCCGTCAATCCTTCAAGTGTATTCCTGAAAAGAGTAAAAAATCAAGTAAAAATGAAAAAAAAAATCGTTTTTAAAATTAAAAAAAAAAATCGTTTTTAAAATTAAAAAAAAAAATCTAAAGAATTTTAACTTACTCGTCGATAGACTGTATACGATTGAATGAAAGATCGAGCGTCTCCAAGCTTTTACGTCGTGCGAAGAGAAGATCAGGCAGCTGAACGATATCGTTATAGGCAGCTGCAAATTTGCTCAATACCGTCGCGTCCTTGAGAAGATTTTCGGGCAACTCGGTAAGCAAATTCCTACTGAGGTCAAGCTCCTCAAGGCCATCGGAATTCCAAAAAATATCCTCGGGTAGCTGGCGAAGTCCAATGCGTTGGAGTTGTACAACGGTGAGGAGCGGAAGATCGGCAAGTAGTCCACTTGGTAAGCTGGTCAAGTTGGCTTTGTTGGAAAACAATTTAAACGTGTGGAGTTTACGATTGTTTTTAAAAAGACCCGCGGGCAGCGAGGTCACGTTGTTAAAGCCGATATTCAGGACCTCCAAGCTCTCGAGATCTTCGAATAGGTCGACCGGTAAGTTGCTCAGCCAATTGTTGTTCAGATCCAAGAGCGCCAGACTACCGAGGTGACGGAATACTCGAGGGTCCAATTCTCGTAGTTGGTTCTTCCAGATATGCAGACGCTTGACTGATTCTAAACCGTCGAATATTCCGGGCTGCAGCGACTTGAGGTTGTTGTAGCTGAGCTCGATCGTCTGCAAGTTTCTCGACCTGTTGAAAAAGCCCAGCGGCAAACTGATATTTGTCTCTCGAAGACCCAGATATGTCAAATTTTCTAAACCTGCAATTAACAATTTTACACGCGTGTGATTATTCGTATATTATTGTTTAAAAATTAAAAAATAAACAAATAATAAGACTAGAAAAATACACTCACCCCTAAGTAAATCCGGATTAACTTTTCCCAGCGGATTCTCTGCAAGCTCGAGGTACTTGAGTTCGGAAAAAGCATCAAAGTTTTCAGGGCTTAGATGGCCCTTCAGGTACTCGTACTTGAGATCCGTAACCGAGCGTACACCGAGAGCTTGGTATACGAATTGTTTGGAGTCGACATCAAGAGGCGCGCAGGAAATGATAGAGAGTTGACTTAAAGGGCCAATGTCAAGGACAGCACCTTGCATGAAGTCAGCCCAGCTGGGCTGGCCATTGCATTCGATAGTCGCCCATTCGCCCGGTTTGATAGCCAACTGAAAGCTATCCGATTCGGATGAGGTGGGGCACTGAAGACGAAAGTCGTTGTTGTCTACGTGACTGCAATTGCAGGGAAATTCCAGCGGGCAGGTGAAACGCCCCTCGACTATTTGACCGACCAGCAATGCAATAACGGATATCAAGAGTAGCCACAGCCTCGACATTTTTCCTGCTTGTACTGCGCTTGGATGTAAATGCTTTTGGTATACGAATAAGTGGTGGTGGTGGTGGTGTTTGAATTACCTGTTACAAATCAGTCAGTCAGAAAAATCATGTAATGTCGGATCGGTGTATATTAAACTTCTGATAAGATATTCATTTTAATGTTTGACATTCTGATCAGGTAGTATTGCTAGTTTGTGATTAGTGTATTGAGTAATTGCTTTTTTTTTTTTTTAAGCTTTTTATGTTATTATGTACAGAGGGAAAGAATGTTAAATCTGTCAAGATGTGAAATATAACTATGTGTTATTTAAAGGTGAATCGATCGGTTTGTTAAATTTTTTTTGTAAAATTTATCAATTTAGCGAATTCAGAACAATAAACAATAAAAATTTTTAATTTTACCTTTATTTATTCCAATTCGATAACATACCGCATCAAATTTATAATATTGTTTACTAAACACGACCGAGAGTTCATTTCGAAAATAGACAAAAATTCACCAAAACTGCCAAAACAAATTGTTATAATAACGATGTAACGTCTACGAGAGATGATCACAAACTGAGAAGCATACCTATAGTATGTACGGGAAAATTAGCGTGTTTAGTTTTTCTCTTGCCCCTCCTCTATCTCCCCTCTACTCTACACCTCATCACATTAATACTCAAAATCTCAGCACGTTTGCTTTCTTCCTGAAAACAATAAAAATTTAATTATTACTTAATTTTTTTTTTTTGAAGCAGCAAGACATTAATATTTCGTGCTCATACACAACAAATTTTATTTATGAATAGATTAAGTAAATGTTACATTTTATCTCGAGATACATACAAAATTAAATTCTATAGAAATTTAAACTAAAATAACTATACCTATATAGTTTTGTCAAGCAATCTTAAAGACATTAAAGACATATTAACACGACATATTAACTCCGACGCCTATACTTACTACGTTAGTAAAAGAATAGCTATACTTATTTTATCGTTTTTAACATACTTTACACGCAGTAACATATAGGTGAACGATGTTTCATATTACAACAAGTTCTTTATATAATTTTCAATAAACATTATTTTTTATTAATAAATACACCAGGTTTTCGGAAATGACACATTTTTAGATTTTTTTTTCCCAATATTAATTTTAGAAAATTTTTGTAATAATTTGTCTGTAGATACAAGCAATTTTGTTATTTCCTCGTATAGAGTAATTTATTGCCAATCAAAACGAATTAACGCAATACGTTTTTCCTCCGAGAATTCGTATTTCAATTTTTAAGCAAAAAAGCACGAGCTACAAATAAAGATGGGATATTTTAATTGCTTTTTACATTAATCATCTATGATACATCCTCCAATGTCTATGACCCCAAACATGAATTTCGTATTACCTGATCTTCCTTGTTTCTTCAATTGTCATTTAATTCATTTTTAATGTGAGTGTTAGACAATAAGTGTTGTACGTGTCAAAATTCGTTTTTTTTTTTTTTTATTTGAATAAAACTGAAAAATAAAATGATCATTACATATAATAAAAATTGTTGTAGTTATCCAATTTATAAAATACATTTTTATGAGAAATTTTTAAATATATTAGAAAATATTTCAATATTTTATTTCAATTAATTTATTGCAGTTACAAAGAGATATTAAAAATATAAATTAAAAAATTAAAATATAAGATTTATTATTATATAAAATTATCATTTGAATAATTAGAATACGATACCCATTTGTTTTTTACTCACAATTAAATTTTATTGGCTTTCGGCATGATCAACAATTTTTATCAATTTATAAAAAAAAAAATGTAATTAATAACAAAATAAAATTAATTATCTAATTGTAATAAATTTGAAACACAAAAAAAATGCGAAAGAAAAAGCTAAAATTTCATTCAAATATTCATTTAAAAACCGTTGAAAAAGTGGCAGTTGGCAGCACTGCGCGCGCAATTCTGGAAAAACGGCGCCAAACGTTCTGGCGGGAAGGAGTCACGCCGCCGCATATTTTGCCGGCTCGCTTAGCTTAGTCGCGTGCGTCCTTTGTTATTACCTCCGTGAAGAGGACTCATAACGCGTCGGAGCACGTTTTGCTCGCTTGGTTCTTTAAACTTTTTTCAAGGAGACAGCAAGAGCAAACATTTCTCGAGGATTAGAGGTAAAGTTAACATAGAAACTCGTGGCCTTTGAGGGCTGACATTACAACCACTGCCACGGAGGATCTCGCAAGGACGAGATGGAACTACAAACCAGCTTCTCGGAGGCAGCTGAGCTGCCACCACCGCTGTCTACTCTGAAGATGTGTCCTCCGATGACGACGGAAATTGGATCTGCCAAAACCCTCAGCCGCGATGCCATCGACGTCAACGAGGACTCGGGCCTGTCGAGCATCTCTGGATCCTCGCACAGCAACAGCACCATGGGTAAGTGCTTGTTAAAAATGTCTTTTTTGTATTCTATGTTGTGTGACTTTCAACAAATAATGGCTGCCTTAGGTTGTCTTTTATTCTATTCTTTCCATTTTGAATTGCGGTTAGTGATTTTCCAGGAATCATCTTGCTTTATTTTTAGAAATTGAAATTTTTCTTAGTACTACTTTTGTATTGGTTGAACATTTTCGTTCAAATATTTTAGAAATTTTTTCATAAGTAAATTGTTCCAATTTGTAACTGTAAACAAACGAAATTATTCAATGACAGTTTTTGATGCTGAAATGTTTACAAATTTAGGAACAGTCTGTAAAAAAGAGCCCAATGAATTGACTATCGGCGAAGGTATTAGCTTTGTTGATCCAGAGATTATTGAAAAGATGCGTTTGAAGGAAGCTAGAAAAAGAGAAGAATCAGAACAAAAAGCAGAGCAACGCAGAGCTCAGGAAGCTTACGAGCAAGAAGTTCAAGAGAAACAGTACAAGTGCTTGATGCACTTGTTGACCAAAAGCAAGGCTCTGTCAACTTTTCTCACGGAAAAAGTTAAAGGCCCTTCACAGAAACCAAATGATAATGCTAATAAAAGTGGTGCAAAGAGAAAAGGTGCACAAGTTAAAACTGCTCCTGTACCTAAGAAAAAGGGAAGACCCAGAAAATCTGTAAGTTGAAAAATAAACTTTTATTTTATTTAGTGGTGGGAAGGGGATTCTCAATCTTATTTTATTTAATTAAATTTGTACATTTTTATGGATTGTTTTAAATAATTAATTATTAAATATAAAAATAAAATCAATTACTTAATACTGTATTGTAGATTAAATTTTTTTTTATTGGCAGGTCAATCTTAGTGAAGAAGATATTTCAGAAGAATTAGCTTTAATGTCTGATGAAGACGAAAAAGAAAGTGATGAAAAAGTACTTGAAAGTTTTGTAACATCTAAATACTTTGAAGGAGAACTGCGTGATTATCAGAAAATTGGAGTTAATTGGCTAAAAGCATTATATGAACATGGTTTGAATGGTATTTTGGCAGATGAAATGGGTTTAGGTAAAACTATTCAAGTCATTGCACTTTTTGCTTATTTAATTGAAAAACGAATAGCTGGGCCGTATATGATTATAATACCTTTATCTACACTTCCCAATTGGATATCTGAATTTGAGCGATTTGCTCCTGAACTCCCAATAGTTGTATACTATGGTAATGCTGAACAAAGAATGGCTTTAAAAAATAAAATTAACAAAAAATATCGTGTTGGAGAAACATTTAGTACGCAACCAATTGTTATTATGACCTATCAGATGCCTTTGAATGAGAAGCATTTCCTTTCACAGTTCAATTGGAAGTATATTGTTATTGATGAAGCCCAAAGAATAAAGAATTTTGATTGTCAACTATTCAGGTATATTATTAATTTTTTAAAAATATTTATTCATAAAAATTTTAACAGATTATATCACTAAATTTTTTAATTTGAAAAAAGCTTAAATAGTTAAATTATTTTGTTTAAAATTTTAATTAAAAATTTAGTAATTGCTGTTTATGATAATTTAGTTGGACAAGTCTCATATTTTTTTATTTTTTAACAGAATTGTAAAGTCGTTTAAGTCAGTTAATCGATTATTATTAACGGGTACACCTCTTCAAAATAATTTAGCAGAATTATGGTCATTGCTAAATTTTCTTCTTCCTGACATATTTAATGATGTAGATGTGTTTGAATCATGGTTTGAAGCTAAACAAGTTCAAAATGCAGAGGGTCAAAAAAAATTTTTAAAACAAGAACAAGAAAAACAAGTTATGTCAGCATTAAGACAAATCTTAAAACCTTTTATGCTAAGGCGTTTGAAAGAAGAAGTCTGTCCTGATATACCTCCTCTTAAAGAAGTTGTAGTACATGCACCAATGACAACTTTTCAGTATGATATATACTCAGCAATTCTTAAACGAGATCTTGCTAAATTTAATGTACATGAAATGGATGTTGTCAAATTTGATTTGGATGGCCCAAGACCAAAAAGAAAATGTGCTAATAAACAAATATATGATGTAGATGGCAGATTAATTTTCAGAAAGTCTTATGATAATTCTTCTAAATTGTCAATCAAGCCTAGTGAAGATAAGACTATACAAGAACAAGAATTATCAATATGGAGCAAATTTACGAAGATTACTAATGAAAATATTGAATTTTTATCTAGATTAAAGTTGACCAACAAATGTATGTATAAGTGTAGTATTAAAATTTTTTGACATTTTAATATATTTAAGTATTTGAATTAAAATTTTAATTTTTTTTCATTTATTTTTTTTAGTTATGCTTTATAGACACATTGTTAATCATCCTTATCTTATTCATCGACCATTAAATGATTGTGGAATGTATTTGGTTGACGAAAATCTGATAAAAGTGTCAGGAAAATTATTGGTACTTAATGCAATGCTCAAAAAATTGAAAAGTAAAGGTCACAAAATATTATTTTTTTCTACCATGACTATGGTGTTGGATATGATTGAAGATTACCTATCTATGCGAAGTTACCAATATGTAAGATTAGATGGGGGAGTTAAGATTGATGATCGTAGAGAAGCCATAGATAGTTTTCAAACAGATCCAGAAGTATTTATGTTTCTCCTTACGACTAAAGCTGGAGCTGTTGGTCTGAATCTAGCTGCTGCTGATACTGTTATTATCTATGACAGTGATTGGGTACACAAAAATACTTTTTGAACATAAAATAAATTTTATTTTATATTACAGTCAGTTATAATTTGTTAAAATATCTTTTAGAATCCTCAAAATGATCTTCAAGCTATGGCACGATGTCACAGGATTGGACAAACAAAACCGGTAGTTGTTTATAGGCTTTGCACAAAGGGCTCAGTTGATGAAGAAATTATTAAAAGAGCAAATACTAAACGATTTCTTGAAAAAGCCGTAATTTCAAAAGAGGGTAATTTAATTAATACTGAAGGAGGTCTTTTAAAATTAAAATTACTTTTGGATGAAAACGTAAAGATTGCGGATCCAAAACAAGAAGGTAAAATTGCACTTGTTAAAAATATTCTAAATCTAGATATATTATTAAATTATTAAATAAAAAAAAATTTATTTTAGTCTATACCGAAGCCGAACTTGAGGATTTATTAGATAGAAGTGACATGGTACCTGCACAGATTGAACAATCAGAAAATATAAATTGATTGACTAAGTCTTATTTTTGCGAAATAGAATTTATTTTTTTTTATTTATTTAAACATTTATATGTTAACAAAAACTGCAGTTATGTTTTGCAGATGAAATATTTTTTTTATTTAATGACAAAACTTTGTATTTTAGTTTTAAGTATGAAAAAAAAAGAACATGTAACAAAAGTGACAATAATTTATAAGTCAACTACAGTATTTTATTATATTTTTAAAAAGTTGAAATCATCAGTTTCTAATGTATAATTATCTTGCTTTTTAACAATACCTTAAGTTAATATTTATATTGAAATATGATAAGTGTTATAAATCAAAAGTTGAATAGCAAAATAAAATTATTATTTCTTGTATTTGATCTTTTTATTATAATTCAACAACGTTTTGTTTCAATCTTGGACAAAAAATAATTTATGACAAGTAAATAATGGAACTTCAAGAAAAAACTTTTCAAGGCAATAAAAAATATTTTTATTCATTTTAATATCTAATGGTATAAAAAGTTTTCAATATGTACACCAGTAATATAAAAATTTAACAAAAAATTAAAATTTGTAATGTCAATAAGACATTCATTCTCGCATTTGGCTTATAATAAATGTACATATCACAATTCAACAAATTTTTGTGCTAATTTAAAAAGTTCATTTTAAACGTGAACATCAACATCAATGTTTATATTTACTTCAGATTCTAAATTCTCTGGAACTATTGCTGTCACTGATTCTCTTCTCTCATTTACTATGGCATCTACACAAATAATATTTAATATCAATTATCTAATTTTTCAAACTTTTACTTATTATGTTTTACCTGCACATTCTGGATTGCATTGTCCTAATTGCTTTATTCTGTAATTTCTTCGTTTATTGAATTCTGACAACTTCAAATCAAGCAAAATTGGACCAAAAATATAGTAACCTATGCCACTTCCTATGACAAGGGCAATACTGATGTAGCCATTATAAGTCATAACAGCAAGCATAAGAAAATATCCTAAAGTTATATGAAGAGTCCAATGTGAAATTTCTACAAACCATAGTGCATAAGAATGGCTGTAAAATAAACAATTAAAAATAATACAATGTGAAAAAATTTGTAAATTTTTAATATAAATTATTAATACCAATTAGGTGATCCAAAAATTTCAATTGATCTTCCAGATACTCTAGATAACAGTGAAGAACTATCAGTGTTTTGAGTTGACACCTGTATTTCTTTTTGCTTTTTAAAAAATTGACGTAATTTCATTTGTGATATTTTCATAGCTTCGTACATTATTGCCAAGGCTGATAATCCTAAACATGTTGAGATGAAACTCCATGTGCTTATAATATTGTATCCTTCAAATAGAAAATTTTCTATTTTAGTTCCTAACCAGAAGAACATGTGCATCTGCAAAAGAAATAAATATATACTAGATTAAAATTTTCTATAAAACTTGCAAGTTTTATTATTAATATTATTATAACATTTAATACATGTTCAAAAAATAAACAATAAAAAATAAATACCATATTGAAGGTTAGGCAAAGTAACAGTATTTTACAAAAACATTTCTCCAACTGATAACAAATTGATAAAGCAGTATAGCTATTCAAGCAGACACAATTAAATTATATCTTGCAAGATCGAACATAAACATTATCAATCACATATTTGAAACGCTCACTTTTGTTTCTTTAAAGAGATAATAAAAAGCTTGAAGATAAGATCATCTACAGTCCACTGGCAATAAATAAAAGGCCTTGCGTAGCTTCTGTTTCGTATGGAGATATCAAGCACATCTCCAGCTTCATTGTGCTCCAAATAGAACAAAAATGCTCTCTAACTGCCTCTCATCAGCATCCACTGAAATAATCACATAACAAGAGAGTAATCATTTGCATTCGCTAACTGGCAAGAAGGAAAGGAGATATATTTTAAGTAAGCAAGTATAATACAGAGAGAGGGGCGTCTTTTATAGATAGATAGCAAAAGTGAAAGGCAAGGAAAACCTGTTATGCGTGCAGTGCTCGATTTTTCCCAAAGCGTAATCCGAGACATATAAAAAAGGAGAGATGCATGTTCTCTCGCTGCTGTACGTGAATGACGAAGCTTCCGTGCAATTTACCTCCTCGCTGATTGAAGGCTTATTACCCGCTTCATCTCCTCTTTTAACGCGCGCTCTTCTCGCGACTTGACGCGCGGAGGGGGCACGTCAAGTCATTATTTAGGTCATTACAACGACGATGGTGAGAGAGAGAAAGAGAAGAGAGAAGAGGCGAGAATCTGTTATTCTAATGCTGTCCGCTTATCGCATAACTCCAAGCTCCAAGTCAGCACTGCCTGTGTTTGATATAGTCACATGTGTGGACAGTTTGATAGTGCAGTATATCTATATATGTATATACTGCTAGTGTGCAGACGACGCGCTGAGTCACGTGCTTATGCTTTGGAGTCGCGCGCCACCATCACGACCGCTCGCTGGTGATGGTGATGCATCCGCCCGCCGCAAGCTGCAAGCAACTCCGATTATGGACTGACGTTTTATTTGGTTTTTTCTACATTGCTGCAGTGTGTTGTGTTATTTGACCGATAAGGATATAAATTATAACGTATACGAGCATAGACTCATTTGTTTGATAAATATACTGTGTTTTATGTGGAATGAAAATCGGAGAAAGTAAAAATTAGATTTAACGTGTAATATAAACTTTTTATTTACTATCAAATTGAGTTCAATAACTGAAAAATTTTTAAACTTTTTTTTTCTTGTATAAACAAGTGAGTAATTTTATAAAAATAAAAGAAAATAAAAAAATGTGCATCATCCAAACGATAAAATTTTAATTATCTATAAATGCAAAATAAAAAGTAACGTGGTACTAGAAATTTTTGCCGAGAGCTAAAATGAAAGCTCAGCTTTACCTACTTTTTAACACAAAAGCGCTAACTACAGAATTATTTAAAATCTCGACGCGGGCGCCGTACGGCGCTCTAAGATCAATAGGAGACTGCCAGAGTAGCGCAGCTTCATCCGTCACATCTTGGCTTCTCGTTAGTTGTGAAGCGTGTAAAATGTTTGCGATGGATTTTTCGAATCCAAGCTTTGCCTTGCCATTGCGACGCTTTTACACGTCGTTATTGCTTGGCTGTAAATAATTTCTGGTTGTGAAAAAGCTGATAAACATAATATATTAAAGTGCTGTGACGATTATGTGGTATGTATTCTATTTCTTGATAAATTTTTAGGTTAATCGTTTTTTTTAAGTTAAATTGATATGATGTTTATTATATGCTGTTTTTTTTTGTTTATTGCAGAATAGTTGAAAGGCTACTTTCATTTGTGATAAAAGTGTTTACAATGTAAACACTGTGGAGCTTATATTTATATTATTTACAAAACTTTGTAACATTTTTTGGAGTTAGTATCTTGGTACTTATAGTAAAATATTTCAATTTAAGGTTTGTTAAGAAAAAATAAATTTTTTTATTTTTTAACATTTTATTCAATAAAATTAATAATTTGTAATTATTCTTTTAGAGCTTAAAATGGCTAAAAAAGTAGATGATAATGTAACCAGGGAAGACTTTGATGCTGGGCCTTCTAGTTATGATGAAATAGAGCCCAATTTATTCTTGGGCAATTTAACAGCTGCTACCGACATAGACTGGCTAAAACATGCACAAATAACTCATATTCTAACGGTAGATTCTTGTCCCCTTCCAAGAAAAATTCAAGATTCTTTACCAGATGTAAAATTAAAATATATGCAAATGACAGACATGCCAAGAGAGGATTTATTGACTTCCTTTGACAGTTCAAATCAATTTATACAAAGTGCACTGGAGTCTGGCGGTAAGATACTGGTTCACTGCTATTTTGGTGTATCACGCTCGGCAACCCTTGTTATTGCTTACATTATGAAAAAGTACAATATGCCATTCGAAAAGGCTTATGAGGCTGTGAAGGCAAAGCGTCGTTTTGTCGGTCCAAATCCGGGCTTTTTAGCCCAGTTAAAGTTGTACGAAGACATGGGTTTCACAGTAGACTGTACAGATCTCCAGTTTAAAATATTTAGGCTCCAAATAGCGGCAGACAAGGTGAGAAAGGCTCGTATATTACCTCAGAATTACATAGATCTCATCAAGCAAGATCCAGCTCTACCCTCCACTCATCCAGAGCCAACAGTTTATCGCTGTAAAAAATGTCGTAGAGTCGTGGCGAACGCGAGCAACATCTTACCTCATAAACCCAAGGAGAAGCAGATCTGGCGACACGTCAGCTGTAAGCGCGACAAAGTTTCGAAGCAGATTAGAGCATTGGAGAAGCCGGCGGAATGTTCAAAGAAAGAAGAGGAGGAGCATGCCAGCTCCGAACCATGCAATAAAACCTACTTTATCGAGCCGTTGGCCTGGATGCCTGACATCTTGTACAAAGTCGAGGGTAAGCTCCACTGCCCCAAGTGCGCTTCGAAACTCGGTTCATTTAGCTGGGTGTCCGGATGCCAGTGTCCCTGCGGCAGCAAAATCGCGCCTGCTTTCTATCTTATACCCTCCAAAGTCGATTGGAGCAATGCCGTGCAAAATGTTCAATCGACCGTGTAGTTTTTTGGTATATAAACTTTTTTTCATTATATGCGGGTAAAGCCTTTCGATATAAAAGAGCGATTATTGTAAAAATATTGTCGGTCAGTGTTGGACGGATGATTGTGATTCTAAAAAAATTTTTTGTTATTTAGGTATTACATATGTTAAAACGTAAAACGTTCAAATGTACCTTAACATACCGAGCATTTTGTCAAATTTTGCCATGAAAAGTATACAAATTGCTCTCTTATTGAGTGTTGAAACCAGAAAGTCGTTTGCTGTAATGCAATTTAGAAGCAGGGTTCTATTATAAAAATAGCTTTAAATATAAACATTCGAGATGGTTGCATTTTTTTAAATATTTCAAAGTTTACGCTAGTTATGTCTAGAGTTGAATAAAACGACTGAATTTTTTTCATAATAATTTATTAAGAGAATTAATGGTGTTTTCCATGATATGCAATAATAAATGTTACAAATTTTTAACTCCTATTGTCAAGTTGTTGAAAAAGAAAAAGAAACATTTAATCACGTGCCAAGCTGCTCTATATTTACTGTTGCAACTGCATTTGTTCATTTATGAACTTTAAATTTTTTAAATTTAAAAAAAAATCATACGTTCATCTTATAACTTTTATTAATACTAAAAAAAATCGTATATTCGCCTTGTTGTTATACGTATAACTTATAATCTACAGACTTACGTAAAAACTTAAATACCACCGTATTAGTTTGTTTAAATTTATTCTACATAGCTCGTCATAAACCATCAGATGCAAACCTCGTAATACTTATGAAATAGCACTGAGTAATCGGCAATTTATACAAAAATTTTTGGCTTATAATTAAAAAAAAACAAATAATAAATTTTCCTAATAAAACTTTTGTTTTTATTTCGAGGCTTTCAACTGTGATTTAATTTCACAACAACAATCATTACCCTGTATACAATCCGTTAAGAGTTTCTTTAATTCTTTGGTTTTGACATTTATAAAAAGAAAAAGCTTTTTCTTTGGTTTTTCACAATCTTTGATTTTTCACAAAACGCAATTTCCAAATATCAAAGCTCTTTGGTACCGTCTCTCTCATCTGCTATCACCGAAACTCTAAAAAATTATCTTCATCACTCGACGCAGCTCACATGCTGGCGTGCATTGCGGAATATGCCGCTGGTGCGTAAGGATGCGACCTCAACCTTAGCGCCCCAAGGCCATTGATCGAGGAGGTTCCATCAAGACCTGGATGATGTGACTCGGCTTGGTGATGATGATAGGGCGCAGCCAGGCCCACATTGCTCACCAGTCCGTTTCCAACGAAGCCGTGGCAGCCGGAAGAGGCGCTCGCGTAATGCTGTGGTGCGCGCCAGTAATCGCTGTAAGGGTACTGCCCACAACTGGTGAGTTGACCTCCCCCGCCGCCGCCACCACCAGCAGCGTTGATCGAGCTCTGGAGTGACTCCGGACTGTTACTGTTGCTGCTGTTGCTCGTACCGTTTATGGCATCGTGTGCTTGACTTAGACGAATTGGACGGAGAGGCAGGGTAGCTTCCATTTCTCGGCTCGCGGATGAACCCCGACTTAGTGCTGAGCTTCGTTCGTTCCGACGGAACTTGGCTCGGCGGTTCTGAAACCATACCTGTACAAGCATTTGCTCTTAGAAAATGAAATCTCAATTTTATTTTGTTTTAATTTTAATTCTGATATATTTTGTCATAAATTGAGCTTAAATTAAATTATGCTGACATATATTTAATTTTATCGACTTACAAATTAAAAAATTTATGACCGTTATGTTTATGACTTATTTATTACGTATACATCTGTTATTAAAAAAAAAAAAGAAAATTAATACATCACTTTGATAAAATTAATATATCGTATGAACGCAATATGTGCAATCGATTTTCACACATGACGAATTGCCGTTACTCAAATTGTACAAATAAATGAAATAATTATTACGTGAATCCAAGCTTTACACTCCGACGGTCATTTCAGACGAGGCAGCTAACAAAATTAATCTATCACTATATGTGTATGCCGAAAATTAATAGATTCGAAAATTAGAATTGCTTAGGTATACCTATATATAATACATACGCATGTAGCCCGCAAATCCATCAATTTACCCTTTGACAAAGCGCGTTATTATAGGGTTTGTACAATCAGACGCCACGTGTCCTTACACATGTACATACACACGAGTGTTATATATAGCTCTTTCTCCCTAATATAGCAACAACTTGTTATAAAAAAAAAAATTTCAAAAAAAAAGTAAAGTATAAAAAAAAAAGATAATGACAATTGTAAAAATCCATTAAGCGGGTGTGTCGCGCTTGTATCGCAGCGTCCTATAATTTGCGCGCCTTAATAAAAAGCCAAACCCTTTCATATACCAATATTGCATCATATATAGGTATAGAGATCGTAGAATGCACGGGGGTGCAACGAGATGCCTATATATATGTAGCATTGAATTTTTAGGTTTCAAAACGCCCCCCTGCGTGGCTTCCCTTCAATTAGCCTTTATACATCCATTCCTATCCAGAACAACTCTTTTTTTTTCATAACCGCGCGAGAGCATACACATGTTATATACCTGTATGCTGTGTATGCGGTGAAAATTAATGATCGGTCTTTTTCTTTTTCATTTTTTTTTTTATGTAATACACCGGACGCGTGTGTGCACGTCTGTATATTTGCGTGCAGGAAAAATAAAAGGGAGGTGGTTTGTGTGTGCTGGTCTCTTGATTCATTGATTGAATTATACACAATTGAAGGCGGTTAGAGGGTCTTGATGTGTGTGTGTGTGTGTGTGTGTGTGTGTGTGTAACCGACGTACTTTGCGTGCTTGGTCCTATATATGCGTTTTGCCTGAATGATTATGTATGTGGCTTTACGTTTTGTTTGACCTAAGCAATCGAGTGCAACTGGTAAACCATGCGCATATATGATTATTTTTATCGGTGAACATGCAATATTTTTATATTGATTTTTCACTTTTTCTAAATACCACTTTTAATTTATATATTTTTTTTTTATGCATAATCTACTTACTTATAATTTCTAGCACATTTTTTATAACTACAATATAATTAATTCGTTTATACAAACTAAAATCAAATGCGGTATACCCAAGAAGTCATCGCACAACAAAACACAGAGCCGCACGTTTAAGCTCCGAAAATAAAAGTCCAAAAATCAGTATCACAGTAGTAGCAGTAGCTTATACGTCGTTGGCGGCGAAGCGATTCTTTGAGAAAAAAAAGGTAAAGAACAAAAAAAAAATGAGAAGCTCGCATACACACAGGCAGCAGATTTTCGATCTCTTTCAGAGTCAAAGGAAGCGAAGCGACGCTGCGCAAGTGCAGATATCCGATCCGTCGACTCCGAAGTAGAAGTCGGTGAAAAAAAAAAGATGAGGATGAGGAAGAGGTATACTCTTAAGGGAAAAGAGGATGAGGAGACTGATCATCGGGCACACCCGCTCTCTCTACATGTGCATGTGTGCAGGGGGGAGTGTAAAGAGAGGATGGATGCGCGGCTGGCGGGCTTGACGGGACAGCGTGACGGCTCCTGGCAGACGCGTCGTTGCTGCTGCGATGCTGCTGTGTGCCATACTGCCTGCCACAGTCGTACAACACACAACCGACGACAAGAGAGCAGATTTAGGATGTTATTTGGAATCGCTACGTGTATCTTATATAGTATCACGCATGACTTGCTGCTGCTGCTCTCTATCTATCTATTTCTCTCTTTCTTATACCGATTCTTAAAATTTGACCTCGCGGCTGCTTTTATCTATAGTTTGGCTGATGATTTCGTTTGAGTTCAATTTTGTATTTGCTTGACGCTTGGATAAAAAACTATTCTTAAATTTACACCGACAAACAAAGTATTTGTTTTTAATAAATTTTTTAATTTTTTTTTTTTAAACAAAAATTTATTTGTTGAATTTAAAAAAAAAAAAAAAAACTTAAATCCGAATATATCACTAAGAAGATGAAGCTGCATAGAATGAGAATGGGGAGAAAAAAGAAGAAAAGAGAGAGAGAGATTTCGAAAAAGGGAGCACACGTGCTCGGGTGGCCGAGTTGTCTCTAATATGTGCAGTAGCGCGCGTCATACCATACGTCGCAGAGAGAAAGAGAGTCGAGAGTGTAGTGTAAGTATAGTAAAGGGAGTCAAAACGAAAGAGAGAAATAAGAAGATATAGCATATAGGCTAATCATAGCCCTTTTCTCCGCTGCTGACAACCTGTCTCCTCCGATTTGCCGGCTAGCCGTCCGTCCGTTCGTCGTGGACGTGCCCGATCTCGCGTGGCTATATGTACCACCAACAGCACGTCATTCTAGTATATATACCTAAATATGCAATTTCCGCGCATCTCTCGCGCGTCTTTTTCACGTATTATAAAAATTTTCCGAGGTGAGAGGGAAGAAGAGGAGAGCAGCTTATTTTTACACGTCCTCGGCAAAAAAAGGTATAGGTATATAAGGGGAGGAGGGGTGAAAAAAGATGCAGTGTATAATAGTATGTGTGTGTGTGTGTGTGTGTTTGTGTTTGTGTGATATGCATCTAAAAGGTGCGCGTATATATGTAGTCGCGATTTAATTTATTTTCAGAGCTGCAGCTGTTATAAAGGTATATAGATATATAGATATGTGATCTCGCGAGTGTGTCTTGGACCTGATTTCTGAATTAACGTCAGCATCTTATATACATACGTATGATACGTATACTTTTATGACAAATACACATGAGCTTGCGGAATACGGATGGTATATTGCGTTCGCGTGTATACAAAAAAATTAATGTTGTTACCTGTACTCGAGCTTCTGATAGGGAAACTCGCGTTGCCAGCTCCTCCCTGACGAAAGCATCTGGGTAGTGGGTCCTTTCGAATACTCGCTCCAACGCTGCAAGCTGTTGGGCTGAGAAAGTTGTACGGCTTCGTCGTGGCCGCCTACTTCCACTTGAGCTTGAACCCTCATTGCAATCTATCCTCAAACATGCAACATTTTATATTAAAGCTTTTTTTTTATTTACATAAATTTTAATCTATTTAGCGAGCCAAATACCATTTAGAAATTTTAATTTTTATCCGTGATTTTTTTTAAAGACAAGATCGGGCGAGCTGCCCATCGTCTTTTCCTCCAAGCAAGAGTATAAAAAGCCTTACAATGCGTAGTTTTGTATTCAATGTAAGCGCCAGCCGCAAGCTCACATACAACGTTGGTACTATATGTAACATTGACCACACAGTAGACTTGATACTTTGCTCCGATATCCCCCATCTCGCGTGATCGTAATTTAGCGCTCGCTTGGAATTCTGACGCGTAGAAAAGAGTGGTAATGGAAAAGCTTGTATGGGATTTGAATGGAGCTTACTATGTGTTGTTGGACGGAGGACGATCGAAGCGACGGGCCGGTAATAATGCGAGCCGTATGATGATATGATGTGAGCTTGCGCGCGAATCGAGATCTCGTCCGGAAAATCGCGGCAGTCTTTCCGAGAAAAGGCTACGATGTGTAGGAGGAGATATGTTTTTTTTTTTTTTGCAGGAAGATGCTTTTGATGTATGAGTTGGAAATAGGTTGGTATGCATCAAGTGAATGAATGGCATAAATTGTTATTTCGTTTTTTGTCTTATTATTTCTTAACAAAATAAGCGTAAAAAAAGAAGCTTATCCAGATACGAAAATTCTAGATAAATTGTTGGATGTCACTTGCAAAATTATAATTCAAACTCACCTGCAAGCTGACTCGGTGTTGACAGTAGCCGCGAGACCGTAAAATCCTGTGGCGCATGTGAGCTTGCACTCTGTGCTCCTGCGAGCATCGCTACGCCGGTATCCGTCTCTGATAACATTATTTTATCTTACCGGAGTCACGAAACACCGGTTAATTTAAACTATCAGAGCCTTGTGTTATTGGAGTCGGATGTCTTGGATTTTATGGAAGGATCTTCCATATTGGTTGACATCTGTTGATCGTTTGGTTATTTTATTCGTTAGATAATATAGGCTGTTGTGGCACATGTGAGTTATTAAGAGTACATCAGTCAGTTAGTAAATAATTTATTAAAATAATATTTTTTTTGTTTTTTGGCACTTTTGGTACTGGCTTTTATTTAGATAAAATGGTCACTTATAAAACTACTTTCAAGATGTTTTTACTCTGCAAACTTTTATTTTAACACTTTCTTTGAGTGGATTCACAAGGCACTTGAGACATTTAAAAAAGGCACATCAGTTACTAAAACGTAATATTTTTTTTAATAACTTAATGACACTATTTTTAACGTTTATTATTTGTTCCACTAAAAAAATGTTTTTTTTTAAATAAAATTTGCAAAAAATGCACTTCAAAGATTTTTCAACAAAGTCTTAAAAACAAAGAACAGTAAAATAAAATATCAACTAAAAAGAAAATAAAAATAAAAATAAAATAAAACGAAGCGTGGCTTAGCAGGGAAGCCGCGACAATCCTTGCGCGCTTCCCTTAGAGGCAGACTGCCAACTGAGTATATCTCGCGGCTTGGCCGTCTCGAAGAAGAAGCTGCTAAAAAAGATATATTGGTTCATGTTATCTCTTTCTCATTCTATTTCTTTGCAGCTCTTCCCATCTCATACGCACTTCTGGCGTCTGCTGTGAGAATAGAGGGAGAGAGAGAGAGAGAGAGAGAGAGAAAGAGCTCGCGTTTACGAAGGAGGAGTAGGTGGAGATACCAAGCGAATGGCTCCACCCTCATTAAGCTGTGATTGGGCGCGAGAGAGATGCTTTACGCGTTTATCCACTATATAGTCGAGGCCAGGCGATCTCTAACTTCTGGACACCTCTTCTCGTATTTTCCATCTTTCTTTCTGAGCAGTGCGTGTTTTTATCTGAATTGGATATGCTGACAAGAATCTTATATTAATTATATATATTTATACATTTTTCTATTTAAATTACTTGGTAGATTACATAACATAAAAGTAGATATTTGTAGATGTTGTGTAAAAATCACGATACCGTTAAGAAAAGAATAGCCCAAAATGACTTGACTCTCAGAACATCATTTTTAATATAATTAACGCGAAGATAGTGAGAAAAAAAAGGAAGAATAGTAGCCGATTTAGTGGCAAACTGTAGCGTCGACATCAATTGGATCGAGGCAAACAGAGAGAGACCAAATATTATTGTGCAGCGTATAACTGCCGAGGGAGAGAGAGAGAGAGGAAGAGTCAGTAAGGCGCGTGTGTCAGCATAGTCGCGGCTGATTTAATCAATTATCATTTATTAGCCGGAATTATGGAGTTAATCTGTTAACTTTCAATCTTCCTATTTGTCGAGGTAATAAGAGAGGGTATGAGGGGGGAGGAGGACGACGACAAATTTAGGGCATGATGAGCTTTTACGTATTTAATGACTTGGAAAATCGACGCGACAGATTTGTGCTAATCTTATAAATATTCAACTATGTATCTGAATTCTTTTTTTTATAATTTTTATAACACAAAAAGTGTAAACTATAAATTTGAAAAAAAATGATTTCTAAAGTATTACAGATGAATTTGCATAATTACATGTAAAATTAATTGAAGAATAGCAATTAACTCCAGTACACAAATTCTCATGAAAATCCAAAGAAGTGAAAAATCAACAAATTCATCACGGGTCTCTCTAACAAACTTCTGTACATTAGGTGCGGCAAATCTTCCGTTACACAGGGGTGTCAAATAACTCTTCATATAGCCTCTTTCTGAACCTCCGTGTTTCTCCAACTCTTTTTTTTTCATCTTCTTTTTTTTCTGGCTTCCACTTTGCGTTTGAATCGTGGCGCCGCCGCAAGCTCAGATCTATCCGACGATGCTCTACAGTCGAACACGTGTGCGCGAGGTCGACCGTGCGAGAGAACGTTTCTTTCTAAATTTTTGTTCTAGATATTAAGTTTGTCAAGTTTTTGTGTGTTTTAATATATTAATAGTGAATATAAGCTTTTAAAAAACTATAAGGTTTGTTTATGAAATAAGAGGTATTTTTTTAATTTTATTATTTTTATATATTCTAAGTATGAATCTGTCATAATTTTTGAAGTGAAACTTCTTTAGGCGGGCCGTATATGGGGAGTTAACCCGTGAAACGAGCGAGCGAGCGCGAGCGCGAGCGAGCGGAGATATATAC